>JAOPUG010000174.1:2149713-2162056 GCA_027564375.1 Micropterix facetella
GTGGTGACGGTTTTGGTTTAATTATACAATTTGATTTAATTAGGTCTAATTGTAGTATGTGCCTGGTCTATGTTTTACAAAATACTGAACTTAAACTATGGGGGGTCTTCAGACCCCCCATAGGGGGGGTTATAATATTGTGATGAAGTGTTTCAAGAGTATTTTATGGATAGCCCCTAAATTGGAGTATCATGTGGGGATTAAATTCTAGAAAAAAAGGGACAAAGCACCAACTAAATTCTTTAAACGCTTGCTGGCTGTTTATTGGACCGATGCTCTTTTGGGACACTGGATGAAGAACCTTGCAATGGACGGCCGCAATGAGCAATCGATTGATTAAGAAACAGTTCGCCGTTATCCTACACATCTTAACTGAAAGCGTATTGCGAATCTTGCATGTAAAAATATGGCTTGAATAAGTTCAATTGCCGGTTAGATGCCCAAAAATGCTCAACGGTCAAAAACAAGCATCAACAATGCCGGCTGCGATTTGTTTCTCAATAGGCGCAAGGTCTATTCGGAAAATGTTATCCATCACATTGTGACATGTGATAAGATAAGGATACATCACTACGACCCCGAGACTAAACAACACAGTATGCAGTGGCAACGAAGTGGAAATCGAGCGCCTCTTAAATTTAAAGCTGATACTGAAAGAGTAATACTAATTGATTTATTTTCTGAAAAAAACCATGATCATAGAGGTGCAAGACAATGTACCGATTCACAAGTCGCATGCTGCAATGAGTGAACTGAAGGATTGCAGTTTCGAAAAGTTCACCAACCAACAGAATTCACGCAATTATTGTCATAACTACCGTTAAATTCACAAATCAAAGCAAAACATGTTTTAGAACTATGCACTATTGACTTTAAATACAAAAGTCATTTTAAAAATGCATATTGAAGTATTTTTTAGAAACCTTTGAGAAAGTGCTGTTGTGACGACATTCCTTTATTGTTATCGTAGGACATATTGCTGGCTCTGGCAAAAGCTGTGGCCAACACAACTGCGGCTCTTGTTCTTAAGGCGAAGGGTGTGGCAGCATCTTGCGGGGCTGATCAGCAAGCGCAGAACCGCGTCATCGCAGCAGCAACGCAGTGCGCTTTGGCGACCAGTCAACTCGTCGCATGTGCCAAGGTAAGATGTCTTAATACTGCTGACTTTTGAATACTATACTTCCAGGTCTGTCGGTTTTGTACTGAACATCGGAACAGCAGACTGTAGGTACTATAGGTATTTGTGGAAGACACAACTTTCATTAGCACTACATCTCGTTGTGAGTCATGGCTTCGTCAAAGATCTTCTTTCATTCCACCCTACTCTGGGCTTTGGTTTTCCAGTTATTCACTCCAAATGCATTTAGTTCGCTGAATCAATCCATTGCAGTTTTGGTCAATTGACTTTACGATCCCCTTCAGGTTTTCCACAAAGAATGCTATTCAACAGCTGCTCGTTTCCCATCCTTTCCATAAGAAAAGCTTTTTCTATTATCACCAGCTATCTTTTCCTCAAGCTCTATAAAACCAAGTATGGAATCCGTACTTTATGAAAGATATAGAGCACCTGGAAAGGAAAGAGTTCAGAGAAGAGCAACGTTAGTTGGTGCTATCACTGAGGAACAAACCTTACGAATTGCGACTGAAAGACTCCGTCTAACAACATTAGAGGAACGTTGGCAGTGAGGATATCTATTAGAAACATACAAAATGCTTCACGGTTATTATAGTGTGCCCAACCTCGAGAACATGTATACCATGAACACCAACAAACAACTGCTTGGACACTCCTAGAAATTTAATGAAATGACTGCAGCATCGAACCCCAGGAAACAACTTTTTAACAAATGGTGTAGTGGATACTTGGAATACATTGCCAGAAGAAGTGATATGTGCTGGCTCTGTCAATAGCTTTAAGAATAAACTGGATATTTTTCTGCAAACAAGTCACAAGTCTTACGCTGCTAGTGTATATAATATTAATAATATGCCATTGTACAACGTGCACACCATTACATACAAAACAAACAGTTCTCCGTTTGATTGTCTTCTCCACACACCATCCTCTTGCACGGCACCGAAGATTCTGCAGAGTATTTTGCATTTAAAGAGATCTAGTAGTACATTTTCATTCGCTTTAGTAGATCATGTTTCTGAAGTGTAAATTAAGATTGGTCTGATGAGTGTCTCATAGATAATTGTCTTCGTCCTCCAGGATAGCAGGCGGGCTTTCATTTGATACTGGAGTCCGAAGTAACACCTATTTGCAGTCATTAAACTTACTTTCACCTCTTCGTTGGTGTTGCTGTCACTGGTAATTAATGAGCCGAGCTATGTACATTTCTTAACATATTCAAAAGTATAGGGATCAATAACAAAACATGCTGGATTCACTTTTAGTGTGGGCAGCCATGTATTTATTTGGTTTTCTCCTGATTTATCTTCAGACCATACATTTTGCTGCTCTTTTCAATACTAAAAATAGCTTCCTTGATGAGGCTGGAGAGCTTGCAATAATATCAATATCATCAGCATACTCCAGTAGTTGTATCGACTAATTGAAGTTGGCGCCGATAGTACGCAGTGAGGCTGAACAGTTCTGATAGTCAGTATTTTTGATGGGCCATTAAAAATGCACGTATTTATATAACAGTCTCTTTCACGCTGCTCGCTATCTCGCTCTCGCACACCTGTTGCCGAGTTCTTAAATATGTGTGTTGCACGCTGCTGTGTCAGTATGCCCCAATATTCGGTGAGAATCGACCGCGTTGCCCGTCTTCTTGAAATGCCACTCCGTAACTAATTGTGATTTTTTTCTCCATATTTATTTCAATGTTTGCTGGTATTTTCTTCCATGCCTTTTCTTGGGCTCTTCTTTCAGGATCTGTGTTTCTTTGATATTTGGCCTGGCACGCTTATTGCTGTCTCATTCCTCATATAGAGCTGTCTCTCTCATCACTTCTCGCTTGAGTCCAGCCGCAGTCGTCTCCTCTTATCCATGGGATGCGGTCATGTCTCCTCTGTTTGCCGTTTCTCATTCTAGGGGGTCTATCTTCTTGCAGTTCTTCATATGTAGCGTTGCTACAATGGCATTCAGATTTAGTGACCAATCAATAGTCATCTTGAATTTTACCAGAATGTTGGCTCTCTGAAGAATTTAGTATCGTCTGCGAAGGTGCTTGATGGCGACGAGATACATACATGGAGGTCAGTAATATACAAAATAATCAAAAACGTACCTGGGACTGAGCCCTGAGGCACATCACTGAGCACTCTTCATTCGGCTGATATGTCATTACCGATTCGCACTTGTAGAATCCGGTTCAAATTTTCAGCCCGAATATTTCTCAAAAACTATCAAATGCCATCTTACTATGGAGCGGTGACGTTTCTGCAGAGTATTTTGCATCTATGATCATTCAACAGGTTGTTGCGCCGACGCTCGACAATGCGGCGTGCCGCAAGCAGATCTCTGCTGCCGCCGCCGCCGTAGCCAAGGCCGTGGAAGCCCTCCTGGCGGAATGCTGCAATACTTCTTCCAGCGGATCTGCCGGAGACGAGCTCCGAGCCGCCGCTTCGGATGTCAGCCATGCTCTATCCGATATGCTGAGACACGTCGACTCTCAAGGTATGTCGATTAGGTATCCACTGCGCCTGCATTAAGTAAACACAGTGCGGTGATCGATGGGGTGTGCATTTCTGGTGAAATGAAATAAAGGGATTCAGATCAAGAAATTAAGACCAGCATTGAAATCACCCATGCCTCATTTAACAAAATGAGAAAATTGTTATGTGGTCGGCGAATCAACCTGAGACTCGGAACTCGGATCCTGAATTGCTACTACATCTGGCCTGTGGTTATGTACGACAGCGAATCGAGGACCATAAAGGAAGACACCAGACGGCGCCTTGAAGCATTTGAAATGTGGTGTTATCGTCGCATGCTTCGTATAAGCTGGACCTAGAAAATCAACAATGAAAAAGTACTTCAGCTTGCTGGAACGACCCGAAAATTTTTGCACACTAAAAAAACGCAAAATTGAATATCTGCGGCACTTGTTACGCTATAACAGATATCAGCTCCTTCATCTTATATTAGTGGGCAAAATACAGAGTAAGCGGCGCTGGGGAAGGCGGAAGAAAGCATGGCTGCGTAAAAATACAAATTTTGGCCACCACGGCCTCGTGGCACCCAAAAAATATTTTGCATAATTTTGTGATCTGGTTGCGAGAACACGAAAAAGAATTTCAATACAATTATGCAGGAGTTTAAAATCGTACCTTATAATAGCATGAAACTAAAAAAATTGGTAAATTGTTTTAATATTAATGGTAAATCATCCTTATTCTGTTACTGTTTTCCAAAAAAAAACTTTTGAGTGAGGTTTGCCTATGGTTTTTGAAAAACCTACAGGTGATTCTCAATATTATAAAATACTATTTACACCAGCGTATGGTCTATTTGCATAGTACATAAAAAGTTTTTGGAACTTACATACTGAAAATATGAGTTTTTTTTTTAAATTACGTAATTTCCAGGAATGTTACGGTCAAAAATGATTTTCTTTTTATTTATTAACGATACTTTTGATACAGTATGACTTTACTGCACTAACAACACAGTAGTCTTGAGTTATTTTGTTACTGTAATCTAAAGTTTACTTTATTAAAAAACTATTCATTTATTTAATAATTCAAAAGCAAAATAGGCTATATTAGCGTCCACGCCAGACCAGCGTGCCAGTCTACCGACCGTCAGAGTGAGCTGCGTGAAATCGAAAGTGAGTCAAGATAGATATAGAGCACCTGGAAATAGTTCAGAGAAGAGCTTCGAAGTTGGTGCTATCATTGAGAAACAAACCGTACGAAGTAAGACTGAAAGAACTCCGTCTAAAAACATGAGAGGAACGTAAGCAGCAAGGGCATCTAGTAGAAACGTATAAAATGCTTCACGGTTATTATAGTCTATGCCCAACCTCGACACCAACAAGCAACTGCACGGACACTCCTTGAAATTAAAAAAATCATGCAGCATCGAACCCCAGGAAACACTTTTTAACTAATCGCATAGTGCATAGTTGGAATATATTGCCATAGGAAGTGATGTGCTGGCTCTGTCAACAGCTTTAAGAATAAACTGGACATTTTTCTAAGTGCAAAACAGTCACAAGTTATATACACTTCATAACAGTGAAGTAAATACAAACGGAGCAGCCATAAAATTCACTGAACAGAGTCGGGCCCATTATAATATTATTGTTACCTTATGGAGGGGTGAGCGGTGGCCTATGGACTAACGACCGGCTGTGGTATGTTTAGGAGAGCCACATGTGAGCGGACACCTTACCACTCATTAACTCTCCCTTCTAAGCCATAGTATTTGAGATGTGAAAATTGCGGTTTTAGATATTTTTACTAGGAAGGAGTTAATTATCTTCCTGGAGAGACCAAGATCCCTTCTAGAGGTATACTTCCACTGTGTGTAGGTGAACAGTGAAGACGTTCCTTGTAAAGGCATTTGCGAGATCATGTTTGTTTCTTATCAAACGGTTAATTCTACAATAAAGGTCATCTTCCGAGATAGGGAGTAAAGAGGTATATCTGGATGGAAGGCTGTGCATATGAGACTTGCAGGGAATTGATACTGCTTAGAGACCAAATCGACCTCCAGAATAATAATAGTAATAATACCGTTTATCAATCAGATTTTTGTTTGTTCTAGGTAACATCGAGCACCAGCGCGCTGTAAGAACTATACAAGAAACCACCACAGTAGAGACCGTTATGACTGCTACGGATGATTTAGTTGCATCTGAAGGGGACTCTACACAGATGGTAAAACAAGCGAGACTACTAGGACAAGCAACTGCCAAGCTCATTCAGGATATCAAGGTAACATGAAACCCTATAAGCATATCACTCTTCTCCATCTCCTTTACGACACTATCGTACGAAGTACCTTAGAAGTAAATGCGTCTAATTAAAGCACTAGAAATGGTGGAGAAACGGATACTATAAGCTCAAAGCTGGTGCAAAATTGCATGCCACTTATAAACTCCCTGGGCGAAAGGAACAGGGTAGTTCTAAGATGAGTTCCCGGTCATCCAGGGATTGAAGGAGACAAAAAAGCCGATGAACTTGCTAAGGTGTGGTTCAAAAGGCCTGGAAAACCTAATGCTCAAAAACCTATGTTTAGAAATCCTTCAAACACTGGAACAACACGCTAGACTTGAATCATTCTAAAGCGCTAATCAAAGCTTTTGACCATAAGACTGCCCACGAGGCTTTAGCACTAAATAGAAACAATTTACGCATGCTGGTGGCCTGAACAGACACATCTTCAACCTCATGTTCCCGAACACTAGAGTATACAGGTCCTGCCAAACTGAAACTGACTTAAAAGAAACACCCACCTGGATGGCTACTACCTCCAAGCTGAAGAGGTGAAACAATCTAGCGCCAAAAGCTTACTGCGGTTCTTAAATGACGCAAAGCTCAACATGGAACTATAGTAGGTGGCGATCACAATAGACCAGAAATAGTCGTAGTGATAGGCTCAGTAAACCTTAAAACAACCTCATACAGCAAAATAAAAAAAAATAGGGCAGAACAGATTTTTTATTAGATTATTGTGGGTATTTATTTATTGTATTTGCAGCTGTCAATACAAAAAATAGACAGAAAAAAAAAATACAAATCGAAACTGAAAATAGATGAAGACTATGTAGTAGAACTACAAACTCCGCAAATTAGGGGTATCCTCAGAATATATCTATACCTGGTTTTCAGGACACACCCAACCCAACGTGGGGCTAATGTGACATCGCTCCTTTTATTAAGTTAAATTGTTTAAATTTTCAACAGACCGAAGCTGAGACCAGGCCGCTACCGGAAGACGCTCAGCGTCGTCTGTTGAGAGCTGCCAGGCGCCTGGCTGATGCCACGGCCAAATTAGTGGAAGCTGCTCGAGCATGCGCTTCAGCTCCTGAGGATATTGAGAGGAGGAAGTATCTCCGAGCAGCCGCCATCGATGTCAGGGAAGCAGCCGAAGAATATGTTAGACCTAGACCCGCCGAACCACATGCGCATTTACAGGTAGGTCAAAATATATTATGATAGAACATAGAGTATTTTTATTTTAAAACTGCTTTATTTTTCATAGACATACAAAATACAGTGCTATTAGCATACATTATTGATTTTAATATTTAATGTGTTCTCCTTTTGCAATAATAACACATTTCACTCTTATAAGCATAGAATTTACTAGGTTTTGATAGCTTTCTTTTAGTTCGTCTTACCATAATAGATCATTTTTGTTTTTGTCGTACAATTCATCTTAGAGAGCCGTTTTTTGCCCAGAGGTTCTCGATCTGGTTGAGGCCAGGGGAGTTTCTGGGCCATTCTAGCACAGTAATTTGGTTGGTTCTGTGTGAAAAACTGTTTGACTTTTCTTGATGAATAACATGGGGCGAAATCATGTTGAAAAATGCCCTCATTGGAGGTATATTGACCTTGCGGAGGTCCCGTATCTTATGGTTTGATAAGATGTCAATATATTGGTCTGATTTCATCATCTCAGTTTCTGGCACAAGTGCTCCAGTGCCATGATAGGAGAACCAACCCCAAAACATTGTATATTGTACGTTTTTCTGAATATCTACTCAGGTCTTAGATCATCTGGAATACCGGTATGTCGCTCCCAGCCTGATGTAAGATTTTTCGGTATTATTGTTTTGTCAATAAAATCTCTGTTAACAAATACAGGTGGGAACTGTAAATGCAGTATATTTTCGGCAAAGGGGGCATTCATCATTTGAGAGTGAAGAACTGGAGTGTGTTACTTTTGAGTTAGTCTATCCCACCTTCACTGTATCAAATTGTGGAGAAATCAGTCAGCGCTCTAACATATAAATGTTAGTAGCCAATAAATGAATTCACATTCATTCACACACTACTGCTATCACTGCAGTAGGATAATCTGGCCAAACTGGAGACTGGCAGTGAATTTAATAGATCGTCAACAGCAATTAATTCATTCTTTGTATTTTAGCAAGCTGCGAGACAGGCGGCATCGGCAGCTAATCAGTTCGCGACTGTGGCTAACAGCTCTTCACAACATTGCACCATTCGACATGTACAGGTTTGTTTGTGTTGTCGTTTTACTTTTAGATTTTTAGGGTGGTAGAAAATAATATATTTGTTTTCCTAAATTGAAATATTCCAAATGTAACATCATTTTATCTGTCAAAATAATAAAAATACATACCGTTAAAAGAAACGAGTCAAGCATTTTTTTGATAATTAATAAATTGCCGACTTCGTGCACTTCTTCTTTTGAACCCTGAGCTCAGGGATTAAGCTTCTTTTTTCTCAGTGGTGGCTATACGACTGACGAACTAGTGAGGGATAGAGTTGGACGATGGCAATAGAAATATATAGGGATGGGCGACAATCAGTGACTCTCAATTGCGACTTTGATAATTGCCGAAATTTCAACGAATTAGCCATTTCAACTGGTGACTATCATTAATTAACCTCCAAACATACAATATAATCTAAATTTCTATTTGTCAGGAGACACTTTACGAGGAAACCAACGCATTGACCCTGTCCGTTCCGCCATTGCTTGAAGCAGTCAAAGTATCCTCGGCCCGGCCTTCGGATGTGGCTGCTCATCTTGATCTCATCGACTCTTCGGAGACCTTCTTGCAGGTATGGGAAGCTCTTTTTTTTGCTTATTTGTCAAACAACACGTGCCAAACGAAGCCATCAACGTAAACACTATGATCCATTTAGTTTTAGTGCTGATTTTGACATGAATATATCAAAAATCTTGATGTACCTGTTCATGATGATATGTAATATTGAACAACTCAGAATTATAAAGTCCAACGGGGATGGTTTTAGTATCATTCAAATGGGCGCATAGTTCCATTTAATTTAAACATTGTGAGGCTCCCCTCGAGGGGGGCTCAACTCACAGTGACCATTTTTGCAACAGAGAACTTGGTAGAGGAAAAACTCAGGGGTTTGTCAAACTTCTTTTCTTGTATTATATATTAATTAAATTAACTTAAAATTATGACTTTTTGACGCCATATAGCGACTGAGTCGAATTCGTGATAGATTGTATTCGAATGCACCGAGGCCAGGTGATTCCTTCATCGGTTGATAGAGGGTACTGACAGTCGTTGTTAAATTAAATAATTAAAATATTAATAAAATAATTAGGTCGTACAGACCTGAAAATCAATTGGGCTCTGTGCATTGGCCATAACTATCGATTGGCGAAAGAATTTTTTTAAACGGGAGTAGTTTACTCGAGTTATCATGCATAGTAACATCCACATATCCAGACATACAGAAATTATTTCGTTTTTGGTTTAGGTGGACTCCAGGACATGTGAAACGTCGGTGAATGTCTTTTTGGGTGTTTTCATTTTAAGTCCTAGAGTCCATTTACACCACAAAAATTTGTGTCTGTCTCTCTGGATGTGGAATGTCGAGAAAAGTCTTTTTGGATAATTTAATGTAATTCGTACGATTGTTCGTTGAAGGTTTGTTCTCTTTAATGACCACGCTTGTCGGTAAAAACAAATGATAGCATCCTATTATTAGTTTGTCGCAACTTCTAATTGAATGCACGATATATTCATGGCTGGCATCTTAAGTTATAATAATATCAATCTATACTTGAGATTTACGTTTTGAGTTTATTTTATTTGTATACAGAGTGGCACCAGAGCGGCAGCTGGCGCTAGAGCCGCCTTAGCTGCACTGGATAGTGCTGAAAGCAGACGCCTTACTCCCGTCGCCAAGGATTTGGCATCTGCTTCTTCCGATTTGAGGTATATATCATTTACGTACTTTAGTCGCAATTGTGTTGATCTTCGTTAATCGTCGAGTGTGACTGGAAAACCTGGAATTATTAGGGAGTTTCATTGTACGAAAATAATGTTAAAAACTTTCTTGTTTTTAAACAGTGAGCGAGCTTATTAACACATAGCAATCTCTTATAGCCATCTCAATTAAAGTGACAGACATTTAAACGTAACCTATGTACCAAATTGCAGCATTGACCTACAGCTTGCTCTTCAATATCGATCCGCAAAGCAATCTCATCATGTACACATCACTGAACCACTTTCAGATTGTTACCCGATCAGCCCAAATGATCAGTCCGTGAGCATTTTTTCACATAGCTTTGATATGTGAGGTCAGTCATTTCTGTTTACAAGAGGTCAGTCACTTCTGTTTCTCGGCAGAGCTGACTCTGCCAATAATCAGCTGTGAGTGAGGGGAGCCACCGACCTACTGAATGTCACCTTACATTCGGAGATAATGAAATTGACATTGTTGAGACACTCCAGCTGTTTTGACACTACCAGTTAAGAGAAACAAATCCAGATCCTCACAAATAGTAGGCATGATGAATTCGTTACACTACTACTGCTGATGTTGTCCATGATATTGTTGTTATTGGAGACATCTTTGAATGACATTTTGTGCACTCCAAATGGAGTCTTGTATGTCGTACAATGGATTCATCACTGTTTCTTCTTTTTTTTAGATCTGCCGTTTCGCAAGCACGGGCTGCTTATGAAGATCGGTCTCTGGAGGCGGCTGCCACGACTCTTCGCAGTCTTCAAAGGCAGTTAGATGACACCGCGAAAGACCACTCTCAGGGCACCCTGGTTCCATTGCCAGGAGAAACGGTAAGCATTTTGACTCATGCTTCTCATACAAAAACTATGATAGTTACATACTTAATTTTATTTTTCACATCACATACTGTGATCTATCCACAATAACATCTACTTAATAAATAAAAGTATGAAGGGTGGTTAATAAAAATAAACAAATACAAAGTATCCAAGGGAACCAGTGAGAGAGATTAAAGCCGAAATGGTAAAATCTTACAACGACAGGCTGGAGTATCGAAAAGGGACTTCTAGTTGTTGATCTTACAGCCAACTTTGAAGTTCTTTATGATTAATCAATGTTCTATGAACCAAAAATAGTAATAGGGGGAAACTTAGTAATAGGGACTATTAAAGATGAAAAAGCAACATTAGGAGTGTTCAGATACGCCATAAGAATAAATAGCTTGATATTTATAGTAATTTAGAAATATTTCGAATTTATACTATTATTTTTAATTCCTAAAGAAACGGCCAAACGGACAATTAGTACACATCGAGATATTCAAGAAAGGGAGCTGAAATAATAGGGATCTTTACTGCCATTTTTTTCTCCCACTAGATGGTACAGCTGATGATTATTGACCCATGGAGGTGTGAAGTGAGCATGCACTGTGCAAGGGAGCATTACTACGAAGCTCGTGTCGTAGGATTCAATACTAAAATCAATCGACAGTGTAACTATTATTATAGTTTTACTCGCTTGGCTGTTATTTTACGTTTGGCAAGAGCCTTGGGCAGTATTATGACCGGGCATTATTATATCTGGCAACACTGCGGCTGTCGATTGCCCGAGCTTCGTGCGAATGCACGAAGGTCACTCGCGCTGTACATCGCTCACTTCACACCTCCATGAGTTAATCACTGCTAGCGCCACGTCCTAAAAGTGTTGCACACACAATATTTTAAAATACTTATAAAAATAACTTCATATGATAATTTATCTTTAACTAATAATCATGACTTCTTCTTGTATTATCTACTTATGCATATATCCTTATGTATTATCTACTTAAATATTATCTATATTAAGAAAACAAACTTACAATTCAGGATATATTCTAAGTAAACATTTCATGGGTATACTGGAGAAAGACACATTAATGCCATTCTGGTATTTAAACAAAACGGTAAGAACAAAATATAATTCAAATGAAGGGTAGTTAAAAGAAAATTGCCTATGATAAATCAGGAGAGGGTTCCAGCTTTGTTGTTTTTCCTTAAATGACACTAAAACCTTTTAGTATGATAGTGTTTTGAGATTTAGAATAAGATTAAATTCAACAAAAATAAATAATAATAGTAAAAGGAAATTTGATAAGTACCGACCATTGCTACATTAAATGAGCAGGATAAATTGACGACGATTAAAAGATAAGTCTCAAATACAAACCAAAATAAGTTTGTTTTCCATTGCAAACATCAAATTAACTATTTATCTTTTAATTATATTTATATTGGGGTTATGTTTATACAGGAAGTTATATTTGATACGCAGCAGAAAAATCTACATATTGAAAACATGCGATTGCGCAACCAAAATGTTGGGTTTTTGGATACGTAGATGCAGACAATTCAATAATATTAATGTAATGATTTTATTACATAATACACTTATTCAAAATATCTTGGAATACAAC
>JAOPUG010000174.1:2182184-2197290 GCA_027564375.1 Micropterix facetella
ATGTTAGTCACAATGTTGGCTTATAGAATAAGGTTAGTAGATACATGATTATATGATACATGATTTAAAAATAATAGAAGTAAAAAAAAAAAAAACCACAAAACAAACGAATGACATTCAATTTTTGCTAAATTTTGCTAATATTGTGACACATACAAACGCTAACGTAGCAGTTCACACACATTATTACCATACATGATGGAGCAAATCTGTTAGATGCTTAACAAATTCAATATAAAATAAATCGTGGATCAAACCACAAAATCAACTGGGCTCTGCACATTAGCTATGACTATCGATTGGCGAAAGTTTTTTTTTATCGGGCTTAGTTTACTCGAGTTATCATGCATATTAACATTTTTCGCGCAGGATTGGCCACTTGGGTGGCCAAAGTAAAAAAACGATCCTCAAACGGACCCAAAGTATAGTTCAGTCTTTTAGAGCTGTAGAGAATGTATAGTACCGTGCGAATTAACTGGAACAAGCACTGGGAAATTTCTGGACCCCTCGCGCCCTCACTCCCACATTTTGTCAGATTTCATCACTCCAAGAAAGCGGGAACGGATAAATGCACTTACTGAAAACTCTTCCATGACGTACCGGCAGATAGTGGAGAATATTGGAATTGGCCTAGCATCCATCGGCAGGATTGTCAAGTAGAAACATACGACGGCAGATGTGGACATCAACGAAAGGGAAAATGCGATCGGAAGAGGAAAACTACTTATTTTAAGGTTATTTTTTAACCAAATATTATTTTTTCTGTCCGCAGGCGAATAGATCTCGTTGCGCCAATGCCACCGTTCCTCTGTTGGAAGCCGTGCAGGGTCTCTGCCAGTTTGCCAATAGCCCTGAGTTTGCCGCTGTTCCAGCCAAAATATCGGCGCAAGGCAGGCGCAGCCAAATGCCTATACTCGAGAGCGGAAGGTGTGTATATTTAAAACTTCTTGCTCTGGTGCCAAAGGGCTTGCGCAGCTGGGAGAGAGCAGGCACGTTTTGGATTTCTGAAACCATTCTCGAAGATCCCAAAGCCGGAATATTCTTCGGTCCAAATCTCTCTCTGCCGGCCGTGTAAAGAATTAACTCTTAGCACGCGACTGAGAATGAATTTCCTTTTGAGTCTTCAACTTTCCTATATTTTTAATATCAACATATTGCATACAAAGGCGATGGTAAAGTGAATATACTGAGAGTTTTGAAATGGCCACGACATGATTCAGTACGATCAAGGTGAATAATCACCATAATAATCGCTATATATATATAAAATGAAATTTTTTTCATTGATCTCAGAGTGAAAGAGTTAAAAACACTATCACTTTTTTGTGGGTTCTTATGTTTTATTGAAAATTTACTTTAAAACCAAGAAATTTAAAAATATTGCCAACCTCTTAGAGAATTTATATACTTATTAACTTCATTGACTGAGAAATTTATTAGAATATAATATTTTGGTATGTAGGAATATCATCAGCGGCTCCTGCAGCATGATTGAGTCAGCGAAATGCCTTGCTGTCCAGCCTGGAGACAGAACACAGTGGCAGAACTTGGCACAGCATTCCAGGACCCTGTCGGACTCCATCAAGTCCCTCGTCAACAATATCCGGTACGTAGCTAAATTGCATATACAACAAGATTTCCTAATGGTTCCGTGCAGCTCAGATCGATGATGGCCAATTTTATGTGATCTTTGGTTGGCCCAACTTACGGTTCAACCCCCATCCGCGAGCCTCTTTAACCCGCCAAGGCTAAAGTGACCTCAGCCGTCGGCTGTATCCTGGAGTCGCTGACAATTGGAAGCGGGCGTTTCTAGCAGGGAAAACACTTTTGGCGGATCTGGGCAGTTTGCGGGATGATTGACAGAGCATTTGCATATAAGACCGAGCCTGCAACATCGGTGAATACCCGGGAGAGTTAGGGAACGTATGTCTCTTATCCTTAGAAATGATCCGTTGGCTACCCCATCTCAGGTGACGTTTGCCACGTAAAGGATGCCTCGAATCTGTGATATTTCCGAGTCGCAGTATACTGCGTACACTACATCGCGGCGCAAGCGACTTCGAACCATTGAGCAGACGGGAGGATGGAGAAATCCGTTTAAATCTGGGAGTCAGGAGGTGAGGCTGCCTGCTGGGTGGCAATTTCCAGTGCCTCGCCATAAGGCGTTGAACTCTGACGGGTTTTCTGTATACTTTAGGACAATACTGTGGATTGTATTGTCCTAAAGTCTCTGCGTTCATCTCAGAGTTCGTTGAAACATCCTAGGGTGACGGGTTCGTACGTTGCTTAGATAATCATCAAACAAGGAAAGGTAGAAAAGGTCTCAACCTGTCCTAGAGATGACGCTCCGATTAGAAAATGGATGATTTTTTAAATTTCAGTTCTTCCAGATGAAATGCCAACTATTATCTGTCAAAGTAAAAAAAACCCTGATCGCAGCCGCAAGCTTCTTATGAGCATTTTCAACATATTTCCTTAAGGTTGCTTCCATATTTCAGTAATACTAATATTTTTCTTTTCTTGCAGCGACAAAGCGCCTGGACAACAAGAATGCATACATACCATCGAAATACTCAACTCTCTCTTGAGGCAAGTCGATCAAACATCGCTTCTTGCCGTTTCGCAAAGTCTCCAACCGCGCGGGGATAACACTTTGGAAGGTAAGCTATTGTTTAGTGTGAGCTATTGACGATTGATTATTATTATTAATAATTATAAACGGCCAAGCGGCATAAATGATGTGACCGTATATGATAAGTATTTCGTTATTTGTCAGTCTTTTCATACTTGATGAAACTGTCCAGATGGTTGTAGTATTGGTCGGTTTACCTGCTCAACTGACGAATAGCCAGGGGAGTCTAGTTGCGTAATGCTTCTTAAGGCGCAGGGGTAGATGTCGAACTGTCGTCGCCTACTCTTAGAAACGATCCGATGGCCACTCAATCTTGGGTGACTCCGTTTGGGGTTAGATGTCTGTATATTCTGTATTTCTGGTCCTAGGATACACTGAGCATCTGGAGTCGGCCGCTACGGAAATGCTGGAGCGCTTGGAGCCGCTGCGAGCAGCCGCAAAGAATGAAGCCGAAAACCTCGGCCATACCATCACGCAATTGGTACGTATTCAAGAACATAGTAAACAGAGCGGGCTAGTCCAGACACCCTACCCTAAAGTAGTATTAATGATGACGTTGACTGTAAAATATCGCTTTAGTGATCAGTCCGCCATTTGCACTTGTTCTACTTTTTTCCAAAAACCTGTGTAATTTTCCATAATGTGTAATATTATTTTTAGCGCAATAAAGTGCTAAAAATAGAATAGAATAGAGTACAATTCTATTCTATTTGTTATTTAATAATACTATTACATTGTACATCACATAATATTTCTGAAATTAGGTTGTTATTGATAATTGATGTTTCATTATTCACAGGCTACTTATGCGAATTCTCTGGTTTCCGCGTCTGAGGGCGCCGCTTCTCTGGTAATGGAATCCAGGGCTCAGTCATCGCTGCTCGACTGCACCAAAACGGTTTTGGAGGGTTCCGTACAGCTCGTCGCCGCCGCCAAGAACGCGGGCGGAAATCCCAATGTTAGTATAATTATTTTCGTATTACCTAAGTCAGTCTCTCCCGAAGTGTGGAGCCTCGGCACCGCAAGTGCTTCCTTGGGATATTACAACAGCAGCGAGCGCCCTTGGACAATATTTTCAGTTATGAAATTTGACACTGTCATTCCTGCACCCGCACCACCTCCTGCTTATTTTGTCACTGAAGAAAATATCCAAGCGGACACTAGCATCAGAGAGTATAAACGAACCTCTCTATACTTCTGGTCATCAAAAATTTGAATATAAATATATCAAAGGTGTCTTAAATCTAAAAAGACTGAGAATCCGATAAATCAAAACACATAATATTTGCAATGTTTTTTACTCTTGTAGCGAATGGCCACAACAACTTCATTTAGACACGATCTACCGTCCTAAAACATATAGGACTGAATCGGACAACGATATCACACAGAAAGAGAACTAACGACATGCATGAAGAAATCTATTTTATATAAAAATGATAGGCAATAAGCGATTAGGGGGTAATCTTATAATTAATCTTGCAATAATAAACACTGTCCTGCATAATTATTATCGCAATTTTCATTGACGATGAAAATGCGCAAAATTGGTGATCCCTTCTTTGTTTGACCAATTCCATGGACTCCGGAGACCACCGAAGCATTTGAGAAATATCGAGACAGCATCGAGAAAGCTGGCACATCCACCAACGCACCTCTGCACTGATGACGGACGCCTCAAATACTTGTGTCGGAGCTGCTCTATAGACATCAGAAGACCGACGAAAACTGGATCTTTCTCGATTTGTTTTCGAAACCAATGAGTTGCTCGCTATTTATTTACCAATTGGACATTTCCGGAAAATGGCAAAAGCACAACAACTAGTACAATGTCGTGCGAATTAATTACAACAAGCAACACATTTTAACTTTCATTTTGTTTCTAGCAATTATTTGTGATATTTTTTATTATGGCCATGTTTTTTAACCTATCAGTTATTAGACGATATGTTGAGTGTCAAATGGACGTATTATAGGTTACCTTCGTGTGGTTTCTGTTAGAAATTATTGTTATTTCATCAAGATCATTTTATTTTGTTTAAACTGCATATTTTGAATGACTTTTTAAACTTGGATGTCACACCAAGAAAGACGGAATGGATAATCGCACTTACTGAACGCTATTCATGATATACCGGCAGATAGCGGAGAATGTTGGAGTTGGTCTAACATCCGTCAGTAGGATTGTCAAGTAGACTGGGATGTCACGGAAACTCCCCTGACCTCAACCCGATTGAAAACCTCTGGGCCATTTGCGAATAACGGCTCTCCAAGATGATCTCTGCAGTAATTCGAGTTTGGTTTCATGCAAACTGCAGTATTAAAAGAAAGCTGTGAAAACCTGGTAAATTCTATGCCTACAAGAGTGTTCATTCAATATTAAAAAGGAGGATCCATTCAATATTAAAACCAACAATGTATGTTGCCAGTACTGTTTTTTGTATATATCCAATAAAGTACTTATAGAAGAAAAATACTCTATGTTCCAATTAATTCGCGTGGTATTGTAGTTCTAATGGACCACAAATGCTCATCCACTCTCTCAAGAAACTCGATGATCCGCCGACTGAAACACTCATACACATCAGACACAGTCATACATCTCGCTGTTTGCAACAGTGATAACAATCCCACTCAACAGTGATAGAGTATCTGCCCGGGAAAATGAACTGTTTAGAGTCGAAAAAATCGATAATCCGACGGTTTTCAACTATGACGAATTTGCAAAACAACAGTCGACAGACCAAGAATTGGAAGAGCTGAAAGGGTGAGAAAACCACAAATACGTGCTTGTGAAATGGAACGGGGCAGACACTGAAGTATGGTGTGACAAGTCAACCCATCGAGCAAGTATTCTCCAAAACAATTGATACCCTTTGGCATTCTTTGAAACCATCATGCAAAGCTGTTGGTTCAGTATGCTTTAGAGGTCTTTCCAATGGGAACGCAGTCACCGTCGCTTCCGAGCTTGTCCATCTTATATCTCTTAGTTTATCCTCAAATTTCGAAAACATAAAAAATACAGGATGCGAAGGCTACACCATGAGGGGGGTGCATAAGTTCCACATTTGTGATCATCAGAAACTCCATTCTTAATTTAAGTAAACCGTATTTCAGCTAATTCTGATATGCTCCATTGATTCTATTTGTTTTAGGCGACTGCCTCCCATTCGGATGTGGATAACGAATGCATCGGAGTACGCAGTGCTTTAACTGAGCTCTTGAACAACTGCGAGGAGGTTTCGGCGCAGCGGGGCCTAGTCTCCGGATTGGTGGACAACGTCACCCGGGCTATGGAGAGGGTCAGTGATCATAGGTAAGGGTTAGCATAACTTTTTTATTAATATCTTATGTAATTTAGCGGGCAAAAAAAAAATCTCATCTTTCAATAAGGTTTGAGCGGCTTTATCGGACTCTTGTAATGTCCTCAGCGGTGTTTCACAAGAATTTTTTTGGGTCCAATATTATTCCTCCAGTACTTGAAAAACCTATGAGCAGCTAGTATATTGTCAAGACGTATTTACATGAAATAAAATAATAGGGATTACATAAAAATCAAAACGCAGTTCTCTTGCGCTGAACCTCGCCGCAAAACACTGCAACATACAAGATTGTCTAATTCAATACAAAGTAAAGACATAGGATCTTTAATATTTTATTTTGAAAATTATTGTTAACATTTTTTTTTATATAAAACTCGTTCCAAACAATATATCCAATGGACTTAAGATTAAGTATAAATCCAAGTTTCATTCTTTTGCAGAATGTCGCTTATTGGCTCATACAACGAATCGGACTCCTTTGTCGACTACCAAACTAGAATGGTCGGAGCCGCTAAAGAGATTGCTCGTATTGCCACTGATATGGTAAGCACAATTTTATCATTCTTCTCCTCATGTCTATTGTGCCATGTACTCTATATCAGCGTTTCTCAAACTATTTTTGCCCTGGCCTGGTTATTTTTATGATTTTCCTCAGTGATCTAGGGCCTGTTTGGATGTCTGCCTGTAGCTCTTGACTAATACATGGAAGAGTTTAGAAGTGTATGCTTCTTAAGAAAGCGGGGCATAAGTAGGCAGCTCAAGCTGCCCATCCTTAGAAACGATACGGGAGCCACCCGATCTTGGGTGAAAGTTGCCGAGTAATGGATGCTCCGTATCTACGATATTCCAGTCAGGAATGCCGCTTGCTTGAGGTAGAGGACCGCGCAAGCGACCTCGAATCTGCAACCAGACGGGTGGTCAGAGGAATCCGACTAAATCTGGGAGTTAGGGGGTGAGGCTGCCCGTAGGGTGTCAATTCCCTGTGCCTCGCAGTAAGACGTTGGACTCTTAACGGGCAATTGTGGAGCTTGGTATGTAGATTGTCTACGTCCTAAGTCTCTGTGTTTCACCTCGGGGTGATATAGTGATATAGTTCGCTGAAACGCTCCAGGGTGGACAGGTTCACCTGTAGCAGGTGACAAACACTAAACTTTTGAGTGCTAAAAGCACCGATCTGCTGTCTGAAAATGTGTAGGCCTTTGTCTTTAAGGTTTCTTCCTCTTATTTACCTGGAACCATAATTATAGCCAAGGCAGAATTCCGCTTGAGAAATCGTGAGTGAGAGTGCATATGAGCGAGATGGGCGCTCTTAATAATTTTTTTTTTACATACTTATAGACTGCGAAGGCTTCTTCGGATCCGTCACGTCTTACACAGCTCGGAGGAGATGCAGGACATCGATACGCTCAGCTCGCTCAGGATGCTGTCGGAGCAGCGGCTACCACGGCCAATGCCGACATCGCTCAAAGGTAAGCGGTTCTTATCTTTAGATCTTTGTATGTGCGCTTCCTAGAATGACTGAAGTCAATTTTTTTCGACTCCCAGTTAAACTTCAAAGAACACATTAGTCAACTATCTTTAACATCTTCACAAGCTTCTAGGGTTTGTGATACGACAATCCAACACTGCAATAATATTCGAGTTATGCGCACGTTGTACAACTCAATTGTTAGAAGTCGCATGTAGACGAATGCAGATATTTGGAATCCGCATGATGATACCTATATTTTTTTGTTGTGTTGGGCTGTTTCAAGGTTTATTTAACCTTGTAACAATGCGACCATTTTTGGTCTATTGTGATCGCCACCTACTATAGTTCCGTGTTAAGCTTCACATCGTTTAGGAACTGCAATAGACTCTCGGAGCTATATCGTTTTACCTCTTCAGCTTGGAGGTAGTAGCCACTCAGGTGGGTTTCTTTTACGCATCAGTGGGCCGCATTCGCAAACGAGGTGCTTGAAAGTTTTGTCTGCAGTTTGGCGGAACCTGCACATTAGTGTCCCGGAGCTTGAGGTTGAACATGTGTCTGTTCAGACACATGTTCATTGTTTCTATTTAGTGCTAAAGCCTCGTGAGCAGTCTTACGGTCGTAAGCTTTGATTAGCGCTTTAGAACGATTCAAGCCTGGCGTGTCGTTCCAGTGATTGGGATTATTCTAAATATAGGTTTTTGAGCATTAAGTCTGCCAGCTTCTTGGGTTTGTGATACCGTAATCCAAGAGCTTCAATAATATAAAATCGAAGACTATCACGGTTGTTCGACCCAAAAATTAAATAAAACTAATTTTCAGTGTGACATTTGTAACACCCGACATTTCGGCGATGTTGCAACTGCCATCATCCAGTGTAGACCGGTTTGTCTGGCGGTTGTAACATTGCCGAAACATCCTACAAACTTCACGCTGTAAATTCGCTTCAATAATATTCGGGTTATACGTTCTACAAATCGATTGCTTGGAAACTAATGCAGCTATTGGAATCCACATAAAGACACTTATATCCTTATGCTGAAAAAGGTGCAGAAATCAGATTTCTGTGTCTGATTGCATTTATTATTGGCATTCAATCTGATTCCAGGTAAACTGACACCCTATTTTGCTATTTAAGGTGGATCTTTTTGGACCTAATGATTATCTTCGTTCTCATGCACTAACTAACATTACGAGGAGGAATTTGTTCCACTTGAATGACCTTAACTCAATGGCACCAGATTTAGATATTCTTACCACCAACCCTCATCGGTTAAGGGTGATTCATTATTTGTTCTTGTTTGATATCTATGTATCTAGTATTTATTGTGATATTCTATTTGTATCGTTATTAGTTGGTCTTGTTAAATTAACAAAATAAGTAGTTAAATAAATACCAAACGCTATTATTCTAGCAAATTCAGCCTTTGTTAATGTCCATGATTCCATCCCGTATAACAGAACAGAGAACAGGTAGCGTCGCAGCATTCTCACTCGAAGGGCTAGGTTGAGTTCGTGTTATCTTCTTCATTTGTTGTCGTGCAGCTCGTGCTTTTTCGATATGGCATCTAACCTCTGACATATTGTCCCAGTCCTCATTAACTGACATAACCAGATATGTATGTTTTAATTTTACTAATTTGTATGTAATTTGTTCTAGAATTCGATCGGCTGTTGTAGAGCTCGGAGCTTCTTTAGTAGAGTTGGTTCGTGCGGGCGGAATGTGTCAGTTGGGAAGAGACGAGAGAGCGCGGAACGACGTTATCGAGACCGCACGACATGTCACTGAAAAGGTACAGATCGTGCAATCATGAAATTGAGTGAATAGCCGCAACAGACACGCGATCTAATAAATTAATTGATATTTCACAGGTGGGAGGCGTGTTGGCAGCACTACAAGCAGGATCAAAGGGCACTCAAGCCTGCATAGATGCTGTGTCAACCGTTTCTGCCATCATCAGTGACCTGGATACCACTATCCTGTTCGCAAGCGCAGGTAAGCTTTTAAACAACTTACTTTAGATCTGTTTTGAAGGCTCGGTCACACGGGGCGAATTTGTTCGCAGCGATATCCTCGCTGCCTCTCAGTCACCGTCTTGCTGTCACATGTAGCGAGTGCGATTCGTGCATTTCATGCAAATGTCTATTTGATCCGTGTGACTGAGACTTTAGAGGGTGTAAGTGCAAGATGCTTACAAACAGCTGTTATTATCCACAGCTGACTCAACTGGACTTCCAAATTTCTGCAATTTCTTATAGATAGTAGTAGTAGTAGTAGTAGTAGTAAAATCAGCAGGGGGCTTGGTTACAGCCGTTGTTGTCACCTGGATCTATAAGATCTTTTGTCACTACCCACTGGGTGGTTGTTAGTGGTCTGCTAGGAGCCCGGTGCTACTACCGGAAACATTCAACAGGCGGACTTAATGCATACGTTACAATCTCTTACAGCCAACTTTCGTGGAAGTAAAGGAATTTAGGTGCCAGTAGAATAAAATAAAAAGAAAAACTTAATACTTAACAAAAAAATGATCATATAACAAAAATGTCAATTTTTTAAAAAAATAATTAAGATTTAGAGAAATGTCCGCAAGGAGCGAAGGACAAGAGAGGATGGGATTATAAGTAGGATAACTAGGAATTAAGGATCATGAAATGCTTTTTCAGATATTTGAAAAGTAGAAACCGTTAGTGCATTTCTGATATTGGACCGGAGCTGGTTCCATAGTCTATCTGCATGAAACGGGAATATAAGAAAGGGGACAGCATTGTTGTGCGTTTCCAATTGGCTATTTGGTGGTTCCTCCAATGAGGGATATCGATAACCCAAAAATAAACCCAAACGCGAATCTAAACCCACAATGCCGGCCGACTCGTATTCAGCCCTCTCACTTTCGTTTTCATGATCAGTATAGAAATAGTTTATGTAAATACTCATCAAATATTTTCCTATATGAGTATTATCTGTTATAGCTCAGCCCTAGTGTCGTAACTATTATAACTATTTGGTAATTCACGCTAATGGCGTGAAATTTGAATCACAAATTCTTCGATTTTTGCACAGTAATGAATTGAATAGAATCTCATAGTCGTAATTGTAATTCTACAGGAACTCTACATGCGGAGAAGGACTCGGACTCATTCTCCGATCACCGAGAAGCGATTCTCAAGACTGCAAAGTCCTTGGTGGAGGATACGAAGACTCTGGTTGGTGGAGCTGCAGGGAGCCAGGAACAGCTGGCGGAAGCCGCGCGCGACGCAGTCAAGACTATTGGTAAGTGTTTGCTACAGGATTGCGCAAAACTCCTTCTCTGATTTTAATAGGCCATTGTGGAAAGCAACGTATATTAAAAACTTTATATTGAACAAGTATCTTGAGCAATGGTGGGGTTATAGCTTATAGCTAACCATAGCATTATGGTTTAAACACATTAAAAACTAAATTACATTATAATGCTAAGTGTTACGATGTCATATGAAATATAAGACCAAGTCATAGACATAGACATAAGGAAATAAAGATGGGAATTACGAAAGAGCTAGCTGCTACACTTGGTGAGAGAGGAAATACTTTTTCAGAAGAAACCTAAACCAAGACAGCGATTGAACGCCCCGACTGTTTGGAAGGAGCTGATTCCATAATCGAGCTCTATATACAGAGAATGAGAGGCAAAAAATATCACACTACAAAATCTTTCTCAATAATTGAGAAGCTTCAGATTGGATTCTGGAGGTCGATTCGTTCTCTAAGCAGTATCAATTCCCTGAAAGTCTCGGATGCACAGCCCTCCGTCCAGACATAACTTTTTACTCCCGATCTAGAAAAATGACCCTTATTGTAGAATTAACCGTTCCATGGGAATCGAATATCTCAAAAGACCACAAGTACAAATTAAATAAATACCAAAACCTCCCAACCAAATCTCTTTAAGGATATTGGTCTTTCCAGGATAATAATTAACTCCTTCCTAGAAAAAATATCGAAAACTGCGATTTTCGCATATCAAATTCTATGACTTTGAAGGGGAAGTGAATGGGTGGTAAGGTGAACGCTCACAAGTAACTAGACAGCAGCCGGCTGTTAGTCCAGAGTACACCGCTCGCCCCCCAGAAGTGTAACAATAGTGTTATAGTGGGTCTGACTTCAGTCAGTGAATTCCATGGAGGTTCTGTTTGTATTTACTAAGTGTAATGGCTTGAGATGCCAAAAATATTATTCTAACGTGATTGGAATGGGAGAATATGAGTTCCCAGCAGGGTGACCTTATCCTTCAGATAAGATTGTGAGGTAAGATTGTAGAGCACTTTTTGCAACATGCTTAGGCTATGTAGATTTCTGCTATTTCAAATCTGTAGCCATAGCATGCTAATCCGAAAGTCAATTAATCAAAGTTGTTTTTTTGTTTTCAACAGTACAATTATCGGAGGTTGTCAAATTAGGAGCAATGTCACTCGGAAGCGGAAATCCAGATTCACAGGTAACTGTTATACTATGAAATTAAAGACTATCGCGATGGTTTGACATTATAAATAAGATAAAACGAATTTGTAGCGGCCAATGTTTCAGCGATGTAACGTTCGTGTACTACATACTTCAAGCGGTAAATTCGTTTTATGCTATTTATAATTGTTGTAACTACTCTTCTGTTGTTCCAGTGGTTAAAGGACTGTGCTAAACATAGGTTTTTGAGCATTAGGTTTATCAGGCTTTTTGATACGTCACAGCATGATTCAGGACCATGTAATCTTCCCTTTGCTCCCGCCTTAGCAAGTTCGTCGGCATTTTCGTTGCTTTCAATGCCTGCATGACCGGGAACCCATCTCAGAACCACCCTGTTCTTTTGGCCCAGGGAGTTCAAACTTGCCAGGCAGTTGTGCACCAGCTTTGAACTTATAGTTTCCGAAACTAGTGCTCAATGAGCTTCTTTCTGGCTATCGGAGCTGATATAAATTTGATGGTGGTTGTAGTTCTTTCGAAGGTTGATATACGCATATTCAGTAATAGCGTATACCTCCGCTCGGAAAACGGAGTTGTATTTCCCCAAGTTTATACTTCTTTCGATGGTCGTTCTCCATATATTCCTTAGTATATGTCAGGTTCTTATATGGAACCATCAGTAAACCATTTAAGGCTACCGACCTCCCTGTGCAGCTAATCATCTCTTGGCGGCAATTCTACTATAAAAAGTTTTTCAAAATTAAATAGGGAATGTATGGTATATCTTCAGGTATTAGTATCACCTTTTCTAGATAGCAGTCTCTGATATGCGATTGATCCACATAAACAAATGCCGTTTCAGCAATTTCTTTGCAAAATCTGCACATTTCATCTTCTGAAATTCCCATGTTTTTCATATGGTAGTTCACTGAACAGTGACCAGTTGAAAAGTATGTTATTATACTATCTGAGAGAAAGTAGCTTCAATGTCTTTTTCGATAAAACGTTTCTGAAATTTTTCGCTTGTCTGTCTTGGATGTTAATTCCAATGTCTTGAATTTCTTTCTTCTGTCACAGTGTGGCTTCTAATCATACCACGGAATAGTTCAGGTCCTATGAAGGCCATATTGGCTCTCTTCTTTGCAAGCTAGACAGTATTTTAATTAAAAGTATCTTTTGTACATTGTGCCTTGAAAAGTATTTGTATATTTCAACTTACTACTACTTGTATTTTATCTTTTCACAGGTTATGTTGATACATGCGGTTCGCGATGTCGCCGCCGCTCTTCGCGATCTGATACAAGCCACCAAAGACGCAAGTGGGAAACATATTGGTGACCCAGCGATGACGAGACTCAAGGATTCAGCCAAGGTTTGGCGCCATTTCTAAATCAACCGATCGCTTTTCCCTTGTAAATAATTTGAGAATGGATTGAATACTGTACGACGAATATAAAAATCAAGATAATTCCATCTAATCGTTACGCAGTTATGTGATTGACTCTTTTGTTACACAAAATATCAGTACCAGTTGCTTTTGATGAACAGGTATGGCTGTTTTGGCATTTAACCAATTGCGAAATTGGTGAATGGATCAAT
The DNA here is from genome assembly GCA_027564375.1 of Micropterix facetella. Taxonomy (NCBI): domain Eukaryota; kingdom Metazoa; phylum Arthropoda; class Insecta; order Lepidoptera; family Micropterigidae; genus Micropterix; species Micropterix facetella. The sequence goes on from JAOPUG010000174.1 coordinate 2,195,642, forward strand.
AAGTGGTATATTTCACTTTCCAGAGATAACCTACTCTCATTGAACACTAAACTCAAGGACTTTGCTCCTGCGTTGGTGGTGGCTATAAGGCTGGCTTTTAATGGGGGTAGAATTGGACGATGATGATAAAGGAAATATAGGGATGGGCAATAATCGGTGACTCTCAATCGCGACTTGGCGACTCGACAACATCGACACTAATCAATTGCTGAAATTGTACACTTAGCAATTTAATTTAGTTGCATTTAATTGACTTCCAGACAGAGGTGTATTACTTTTTTCATTATTTTATTTCTATGTATTGGTAAGAAGTCTTGAATTTTTAGAAACCGTATTAACCTAATGTTTTAGACATTCTTGTGACTTGCTGTTGCAAACAAAGGGCATCCATTAGTTTTTGCAAAACTTCTATACTTCGCCTAATTTTTGAATTCTCTTTTCACTTGATGATTTAACAACTTTGATAATTTTTTACTGCTATAATAGGTGTTATATATACATATGTAGTCGAGGGCTTCGTAACAAAAAGAGATCTTTCAAGGACTCTTTCCTTTTTACACTTTCGCCCCACCATTTTTCTTTCTCTCACTTGACAGCTCTCCTCTTGTGGTTAAATTTTCCTGTGACAACACTTCGGTGACATCAGTTATTATTATTTATTTATAATATACTAGCAGCTGCTTCACGTGTTGATTGCACTTTTTTGTGATACATCTTATATATGTTTTTATTTTCGGTACACTTGTTGATTTTCATTTGTTGTTTATTTTAATCAAATGTTTGTCAAGTAGATTTTTAAAATCGTTCATTGGGATAGCACTTATCACTTCTTGTGGTAGCTTCTTATTCCGAGACTCCACTACTCGGTTAGTTAGAAAGTACTTTCTTGGGTTGGAATTGAAACTGTTTTGGTTTAATTTTAAGGAATGTCCACGGAGTTTCTCGATAGTGTTCATTGTGTATATTGAATTAAGTTTGGCTACGTCGTAATGACCTTTCAAAATTTTTAATGTTTTGATGAAGTCCTCTCTTTGTCTTCTTTGCTTAGTCTATTGTATGGTGTGGTTAAGGTTGTCTTGAATTAACTAATGGCTCATAACAGGATCTCCAAAGAATTTAGTGTTGTCAGCAAAAAGTGTAAAGGATAGTTTCATTATCGCTTTGAGGCTGTCAGAAAGATACTAAACGTCACAGGGCCGATCACTGAAGCCTGAGGCACGCCGCTGACAATGCCATAGACTTCAGATAGTTACACTCCGACTGGCACCCTTAATTTCCTGTTTGTTAGAAAATCTGCAATCCATGTTGCAATGTCATAGATAAAATATGAAATGTAATATAGAAACCTCTATTATAATAATAATTATATATAAATATTTATTACAAGGAATATTATTATTCGCTCAAAAGTAATTAACTGATATATGTGCCTGTGTGTAAATGTATATAATTCGAGTCATCTTTAGAAGGATTCAATAATAAAATAGCAATTCTTTGTCAAGTCTTCAAAGTCCATTACATACTTATAAAAATATTCTTAAATTTCTAATGAAACACAAAATATTTGATTACTTACTTTGTTTTACGTTAGAAGAATTTGTACTTCGGTATTTTTTTTGTAGAAAGTGCCGTAAATCATGCCTAATAAA
>JAOPUG010000174.1:2231029-2244583 GCA_027564375.1 Micropterix facetella
TAGTCGCATTCAATTCAAAATAAATATAATTATTAACAGGAAAAGTAGCGATATACATCGGCAATCCCTGACCTAACCGAAATGGCTTTAAACCTATTCCAAAAAGTTCTCACGAATCACCACGATTCCAAAAATACCCATATATGCTATGCTTGCTCTACCTATTAGTCAGATCCTCCTCCAGGCCAAGTAAACCAGGGTACACCCATAGTAGCACCCAAATGGCTTAAAATCTATTCCAATAAGTTTCTCTCTACACCGCGATTCCAACAATACCCATATACGCTATGCTGGCTCTACCTATTGGTCAGATCTTCCTCCAGGCCAAGTATACCAGAGACTAATTGATAATAATAACCTCTTAGCTTCTCTTTTGAATAGCTGTAGTCTGTCTATTCGCTTTATGTGCTCTGGCAGCTTATTAAAGAAAAATAAACCTTGATAGATCCGAGGTGACGCAATTTAAATTTCTAACAAAGTTTGTTTCGTTGTCAGGTGAAAGCCGATCCGAATTCGGAAACCACTCGGCGGCTTCAAGCTGCGGGGGCGGCGGTGATCCGCTCCACGGACAACCTGGTCTCCGCAGCCCGCCAGGCTATATCCTTAGAGGAAGAACGCTGTTTAGTTCTCAACCGGAGAATGGTCGGCGGAATCGCTCAGGAAATCGATGCCAGGTAAAGATTTCTTTATTTTATTAGCTTGTCTTATCTTACATGGTGTTCGAGACAGCAAGACATTTCTTTCAAGGTATATAAAACTAAACAGGATTTTTTTTTCGAAAAAAAAATATGTTTTAATATTAGGAGATTTAGATCATCTATGACTTTTTGATTTAGGCCTTGGTTACAGAGGAAACAAATTGTTTATGTTCATCTTTCAGATATTCAGATATTTTGCATTCCTCTTCCAATTCGCTGGAATGTTGTATGACTGGACACCAGAGGTGCTGAGATTTTATTTAAATGGTTTTAGCATACACTTTCACACCCCAGTAACCTCTCTTGTTGGAGCTATTCAGAGGATAGTTCATGGTTCTCTCTCTAGCAATACTCTGCACAGCTAGACATATTTTAGCTGGCTGCAAGGCGGCTTTAGATCAAGGAGAGTATACTTACCACCATAACAAAGTCTTTGCTGTTATTCACGAAGTAATTAGTCTCTCAGTGGCTCGTGCCAACAAGGGTCTGACAGTACCCTCCAAACCACCAATATAGTTTGTGCGAGATGGCTAAAGGCAAAACACATTCCACTACAAAACCTTTCTCAATAATCGATAAAGCTTCAGATTGGATTCTGAAGGTCGATTCGATATCTAAGCAGTATCAATTACCTGAAAGTCTCCAGATATAACTCTTTACTCCCTATCTCGGAAGATGGCTCTTATTGTAGACTTAAGTGTTCCACGGGAATCAAATATCCCAAACAACCACTAGTACAAAAAACAAATACCATGATCTTGCAAATGTAATCATCCGGAACGGCTTCCCTGTTCACCTTCAAGCGGTGGAAGTTGGCACTTGTGGCTTCCCAGCGCAATCTCTATTTTGCCTCTTTAAGTAAGGATCTTGGTCACTCTAGGAAAATAATTGACTCCTTCCTAGAAAAAATATCTAAAACTGGAATTCCTGCATCTCATCTTTTATGGCTTCGAAGGGGGGAGTAAATGGTGAACACTTACACGTGGCACGAAAGTGAAAGCTTACATGTGGCTAAACAGCTGTCCTATCCAGAGTCCATCACTCACTGCCCAAAAGTGTAACAATAGTATTATGATAGGCCCGACTCCAGTGGTGAATTCCATGGCAGCTCTGTTTGTATTTCCTCATTTTATTATCTCAATTTTCGAAGATCTGAAGTTCTACGCATCGAGAGGCAGCTGGAAGAAGCCCGCGGTCGCCTGACGGCGATTCGTCAAGCGAAATACAAACTTAAGACAGGGGACACGTCTGGTGATGAGACTGACAACGAGATCACGTTGCACTCTACTGGTCACTCATACAACGCATCGCCGAGTCCATTCAGCCTCAATAGCACCAGACAGGACGGAGGATACTCTTCAGAATCACCTACGCGATTTGCAGGTAAAAGTCTTTATTTAACCACTTCGAAGTTTATAGGGCAGAAGTCGGAAGCAGAAGCTGATCTGTTGCTAACTTCACTTAGACACTAAAAAGTATTAGTGATATAACGAAAATTACTGATATGTCGTAATTATGGCTTTGCTTACCAACATTAGGGCAAAAATAAGAGGAGGACTACGACGCACTGCTGAGCATTACTGATATCGATGGTTTTCATTTCGATATAGACAGCCAAATTTTGTCAATACAACTTAAAATAATATTAATATTTGTACATAACAATTAAACAATTAAAATAATTTTCAATTGCCTCTTCATGATACTTTTATTACCGTGTCAGCTGAACATAACAGAGAAATAAAACTGTATCAATGACAGTTTCCGACTCTAATTGCTGGCCGCTGAATGTGGGCAGGAAACCAAAATATCCACTTTGATCTCTGCAATAAAAAAAAACGCACGCAGTGGGCAGGGCCCACCAAATAATTACACACCGCTGTTAGGGTCTATTTTTAACCTAACTAACATTGTATTTAACACTGAGGAGTTGATGACGAAAGGACAACAGTGTTTATTCGAAATAATTATCTTTACAATTATAAATCAAAGCCCCCAAAAATCGTCTATCTGACTATTTGATTGCGCTAATCTCAAGAACCACTTGACGGATTACAGTTTTCGCTAGTCTTTTGAAGGTTTTTATGTAATACCATCAATTTTTCTAAACATGAGACTGAACAGCAGTAAGTTAAGTGGATGAAAAACAGCCTTGCCTGCAGCTTTTAGATATTCTGTCCGATCGTGATAAACTCAAGAACGACTGGACACATTTCACTTTTCGTTAGAGTGTCTTTTGAGGAAGGTTTCTATGTGACCCCATCAATTTTTCTAAATAGGGGACTGCACAGTAGCAAGTTAAGTTGCTGGATGAAAGTAAAGTTAATTAAAAGCAAGTTAATTGGATGAATAACAGCCGTGCATGCAGTTTTTTGATATAACGTCCGATTGCTGTAAACTCAAGAACCACTGGACACATTCTAATTTACTTTTCACTGTTGGTTATATTACCTTTTGACTTACGGTTAAACTGTAGAGCACATCGATATCTGTGTAAAGAGGACTAAGCAGTGAGGATTTAAGTTAATCGAGTTGATAGCAAACAGCCACGCATCGACTTTTAAACTTTTATTAGAACAGAGTAGTTCTGAGATGGGTTCCCGGTCATGCAGGGATTGAATGCAACGAAAAAGCTGACGAACTTGCTAATGCGAGAGCAAAGGGGACGTTATACGGTACTGAAACATGCTGTGTGAAGTACCAAAAAGCTTGGAAAACCAATGTTTATAACAATCATTTAACTACTGGAACAACACGCCAGGCTTGAATCATTCTAAAGCGCTAATCAAAGCTTACTACCGTAAGACTGCCCACGATGCTTTAGCACTAAATAGAAACAATTTACATGTGGTGGGGAGGGTGCCCACAGAGCATTGTTGCCTGAACATACACATATTCAACCTCAAGCTCCGGGACGCTAGAGTATGCAGATACTGACGAACTGCAGACTAAACTCCTCTTCACTGTATGCAAATGTGGCCCACTGATGCGTAAAAGAAACACCCACCTGGGTCCAAACTGAATAGGTAAAACAATCCAGCGCCAAAAGCTTACTGCGATTCTTAAACAACGCGAAGATTAGTGCGAAACTATAGTAGAAGGTGATGACAATAGACCAGAAATGGTTGCAGTGATACAAGGCTCAATAACCCTTGAAACAACCCAACACAACAAATAAAAAAATAATAAAAGTCCCGAGATATGAGCAGAAACCACAACTTCAAGACAACTTTTAAATTCAAAGCTTTTTTTCATAACAACCTATTAATCCTTACTATAATACTTATTTTTGTTAGCTCAGGCATGTAATGTAGATAGAATACGTCTTTTACGGTGTGTTGTCACCATTATTGGTTCAGGAGTTATTTGCGTTGAAAGCCTGTGCAGCAATGTGCATAAATTTGTTCATATTTCTTAATCGGAGTATGCAAAGTTTTTACCAGGTATTCAACCAAAATTTTCTCGATATTGTATAACCTCATCCCCAGGTAATATTTTTATATAAAAAATATTTTTTTTTAAAGAAAAATTATTAGACTTTCTTGCTTTCCTTAGGTATGTGGATCATTAGTTAAAATCTTTCGTAAACTCCGTTAACGCCCTGTATATGGATTGTCGATAATAAAATGGTTTTATTTTTATACAGCAGGATACCTGCCGAGCTCTACGCTCAATCAAACCACCGATTCACCGCTCAAACAGACGACGCGCTTCAATCAGTCCAGCGAGTCGTATAACCAGAGTTCGAGCCTGAGACAAATGCCCAGCAGCTTTGTCAGTTCACAGACAGACCCTAACATTGGACAGCCCAGCCTACGACAAACCACCAGCTCTTTCACTAGCCAATCCCACCAGAGCAATGGCGTCAACAGCGATTACGGACAAACGGTAAGTACAAGATCACGGTAAATACGCAATATCGTATTGCACGAATTTTCAGGCGAGCTTAGAAAAAGAACGATTTGACAGTAGTCTCTGCAGCATTTCAACAGCTGGAAACGTTACTCTTTTCTATGTGCTATCGAAACACCTCTACCTAAAAATGGACTTCTTACCTACGCAACACATTTTTGTTTCTTCCTCAGATGTACATCCAGCAGCCGAAGTCTCCTATGTCCCCGCCGCTGCCGCCGCCGCCGCCGCCGATCCTCTCCAGCTTCAGCAGCTTCGGCAGACCCTCCTCCACCATCACCACACCCAATAAACCCCTAAACTACGAAGGTTTCACGACACGGTAAGCTTCAACGCTCGTTTTGTATGGGAAATTTGTATACGTTTGCTTTGGTGTTCTGTTGCCTCACCCCATGGGTTGATTCCATATTTTTTTAAATGTACATTTTGAGGTGTGGCAATGAAATAACGAATGTTTAACCTCCTGGTCTCGGCTTCCTCCGTATGGAGTTTCGCTGCCCGCTGTAGTAAATTATTTCACTAAAGTAGTGATTGTATTGAATCATTACATATTGACAATAAAGGTATCCGCCATTACTATTTAAAATAGGCGGTATTGTCGTTCATTTTATATTTATGCAGTTGCTTGAACTTTCGACTATCGCTGATGTGTTTGTGTCGGTCGCTGCTGACAATTTAGAAACTGTTTTATATATTATTGTTTGCAGCTTATTTTACGAGAAAAATAAATAATAATGTCGCTACCGTATATCTATTTTATTTTACGTTGATTTTCTTGATGAAATGCTTACCTTCTGGTATGTTTATAAACTAGTTAGTTGTAACGCATCTAAGGCGCCCATTGACAAAAAGATCCGCGCCGGTAAACGTCAGTTGCGGTAAACCTAAACTAGTTACATGGTGCATAAAGTGCCGTTGAAAAATTACGAAAAAAAAATAAAAAATTATGTACACTAAATAAACTTGTCCAATCGAAACAAACATATATGTAAAAAAAAGAGAGCACGTAGACTGCTACAACCGGCATCGTCCGATGACACCTGATAATTACTGATCAACCGACGAATTCGAATGGGTGATTCCAGTTGACGTGTAATTTTCAGAAAGCACATACAAACAAATGCTAGGGGAACTTATATTGGATGTAATTGACAAAATTTAAATTGTCACATTACCTTGCGTTAAACTCTTAGCGTGACGCCGCACGCATCGGGCGCCAACGCCAGAGCGTTACAGTCAGTCAGTGATCAGCGTAACTATATATTAAAATGAATGTTCGTCACTGCTCTTCAAATAATAATAAACATATTGATGCGCAATCGAGTTTTTAATAACATCAAATTATATATTGAAGCTCAATCAAGTTATTACCATCCAATTATATATCGCAGTTAGGGCTTTTTTAGCCACTAGACCCCACAGGTGAGAGGTTAAGAAGGAGTGACAATTCCTTAGTAAGACTTAAGACAGTGGTGAGCCATGCTGCCGTCTTCAAAGTAAGAAACGCTTAACCATTGGACATGGCATCTAAGAAAAGGATGATAATACTAATTATTATTAATTATTTTTGTGTCCAAATCCTCGATAGTTTATTGCCACACCTCATAGATAAATATTATAAAAATAATCTTAGAAAATAACAATTAGCTTATATATACGTTTTTGAGTTCTAATATCTGTGATTTTCTTGAACTTCTCGACAGCCTTCTGTAAAGTGGCGCGCACTGCATAAAAGTATATAAGTACTGTCTACCCGGTTGCAAAACGTTGGATTTTTTTGTTTATTTAAGTTTTTTTTTACATTTTGAAATTATTTTACAAGAAAAACAGTTTAACACATTTTTTTGATTTAGGTGATGGTTACCGAGAATAAAGCATTTTTAATTAATCTTTTGGATTTCAGTATTTTAATCCTAATGTAAAACATTAAAAAATATATATCCTTTATTTAGTTTAATGTATAGAATTACTCCTTGAAAAAAAAATGCCGACCGTCCTAAACGCACTGTATTTATGTTATATTTATCTTAATCAATACGGGTTAACCTTAATCAATAAGGGTAAATCCACAAATATTAAAATTACTAGGAAGCCTTCAAGAGAGTCCCTATAAACCGATACCTGTTTAAGTTTGAGCATCTGGGAATAAAGGAAAGTGTTTTGAGATAGATTGCAGACTTCCTTCACAATTGCACCTTTCAAGTAAGGGTGGAAGCGGCTTTATCAGACTCATGTAATGTTCTCAGCGGTGTCCCACAGGGATCTGTCCTGGGGCCAGTGTTATTCCTCCTATACTTGACAGACCTACGAGTCTTTACGCAGATGATACGAAGATATATACGAATTCACTACTCAGCAGCTACAGCTTACGGAATGACCTCGGCAAACTGAGCGCTTGGACATCGAAATGGCTTCTAACTGTGTATGCTGAAAAATGTGTTTTTTTTTTTCATCTTTGAAAAAAGAATGTTAAGCAGTCATACTTAATGGAAATGACTTGTCTTCGTGCTGTGAAATCACAAAAGGATCTTGGCGTAATAGTTACCCAGGAATTAAATGGGAAGAAAACGGAACTACAATAGTAAAAAAGGCAAACTCTCTATTGTTCCTCATTCGGAGAGGTTTTGACCATATTACAAAGGAGTTGATGCTAAAAATCATTTATGAGACCCATTTTGGAACACGTCTATCAGATCTGGAACTCATAGTTTAGGAAGGATATCGATTTTCTAGTGAAGATCCAGCAAAGAGTGACTAAAATGCCTTTTAACTTGAAGCATCTAACATACGAGGAGAGATCGGCGTCTCTAGGTTTGACTCTCTGGAGCAACGCAGGGTACGGGGTGACTTGATCGAGACACATAAGATCTACACCATAAACACCAACACACATCTGAAACTCCAGCATGAATCATTCAATTCAAATCCTAAAAAACATTTCCTCAGCAGTAGAATGGTAAACGAATGGAATGCTTTCCCTAGTGAAGTGATCAGCGTCAAAACTGTCGATGACTTTAATAATAAACTGTAATGCAAACACGGACTCAAGCTAATCACCTTAAACTGCCAGCCTGTTATAATATAATATAATCAATATATAAAACTAAAATATAATCAATATATAAAACTAATCGAGTACGCACATGCAACATCAAGAGAGAGGTCAATCGTCAAATCCAACTCGGCTGGGCAGCGTTCGGGAAGCTACGCAACATCTTTTCGTCCCAAATACTGCAATGTCTTAAGACGAAAGTATTCGATCAGTGTTTTGACATATGGCACTGAAACGGGATCACTCACAATGGGCCTCATAAGATGGCGCAAGGTCACCCAAAGGGCAACGGAGAGAGTTATGCCCGGAGTTTCCCTACGAGATTAAATCAGAAATGAGGAGATCCGCAGGAGAACCAAGGACACCGACATCGCTTAAACAATTGCTAAACTCAAGTGACAGTGGGCGAGGCACATCGTTTGTAGACCTGACAAATGCTGGGGCAGATTGCTTCTCGAGTAGCGGCCGCATAAAACCGGACCGACGATCTGGCAAAGTTTGCGGAAACCAGCTGGATGAGGATAGCGTTGGACCGATCGTCATGGAGATTCTTGGGGGAGATCTTTGTCCAACAGTGGACATCTTTCGGCTGATATGATGATGATGATGATGATGATGCAACATTGATCAATTATTATAGTCCAAGCATAGCAACCCGCAGTTTAGTTGGCCTTTGATCATCTAATAATATCGAAATCACTAGGTTGAATGACTGCAGGATCGTAGACAGGGATATGGTAGATATACCTTTACAGCTTGCAGAAACAGTGGATTGTAGACCCTCCCGCTGAGCAGTCCGTGCACATGAAGAAGTATATAGTTCCTTCGCCTCTGCTCGTGGGAGGAAAAGCCTAATAATCCAGTCAAATTGTGTTTTTACCACAAAAGTTGTGGGATAGTTTTGATTTCTTCCATTCTGTATGTTTTTTGGGGTGCTGAATCTGAATCTGTAATTTGCTAACAAAATTTAATGACGCGTCATTGAAAAAAAATGCAAAACAAGTAAAATAACTCATGTTTTGGCGGTTTCATAAATAACCTCCTTATTCAATGGCCAAAATAGTTATTCAATCAATGTCACCAATAATGATGGATCAATTCGAGGGGATCTTTTTCTACATGGACAGAATATGTAATAATGTAATATATAATAATATGTAATATAATATAATAATATTTCATAATTTTTGAAGATTTTTCATTGGAATTTCACTTTCTTTGTAACACAATTTGTACAATTTCAGACTTCATTAAATAATTTGAACATTATCTATTATTTTTTTAATGACTTTTACTTTTACATATATAATCTAAATTAGATATGTGCAGAGGACTGGGAGGAATTTACTAATACTTTAATAATAAATTAGAGTTTTGGAGTGGAAAAAAGTGTTTTTGTGGAGTCAGCAGAAATACGCCAGTTTTCAACTAGCGCTTGAGCTCGAATGGTTCGTGGAAACAAAAACATAAATAACGAAATTTTGTAGGAAATTTTATGTACTTCATTTTGAGTTATACTTATTCAAAAAATGGCCAAAAAATTACTTTTTGTTTTATTGATTTTTGCATTGTTTTCAATGTTTCGTTGCGAAATTTTGTTAGCGGACCTGAGATTCGGGGATTCAACATCTCAAAAACCATTAAGAATAAAAAAAATTAAAACTACTCCACAACTTTCCCGCTAGGAGCACAAATGAGCATTAACAAATGCCCATCATGAAGGAGGAGTAATAAATATTTATGTATTATAATTACACAAAATTCGCGCGCTTGCCCGTCTGCGGTCTTAGGCACTCACGTCAGGCACCCGCAGGACTGTTCGGGATAAACCACTTTAAAACTTATTTTAAACTTGTAGAAAAATCTAAAATTACCCCCCAGAACCGAAGAAAAGATTCAGAGATTTTTTGTCAGCTTTCATATAATCTTCACCTAACTGTCGTTAGTTTGGACAGATCAAAATGCTGCATTACGTTTTGATTATCTTATCTATTACGGATTATAGAACTCAAAAACTTCAAATATTGCATATTCTAACGTACATAAATACTCATCGACAATCTTAACCGACGCTTTATAACTTTTCATTCCATGCCGCTTTACACCTACATGAAGATGAAGGAGCCATAATTGCCAACCCAACAATCCAAAGCCAAATCAAAATTAACCAAAACCTCATGTAAATAGATATTATAATCTCGATTACGCCGTTAAAAGCTGAAACGACAGCTCCGACGTAAGATTTTGTAAAACGGTACTAATATGGCGGACGCATTCGACTTTGGACACTTCCAAGGTTTGTCTATGCTCATTTTGACTGTTTAGTCTATACGCTTTATGGTATTGTGGTAATGTTTCTTTTGAGAGATGGAGTCACCTTTGCATGTGTTAGAGGCGTTCCCCCACAGCAATATTCCTTAAGATAGTTTTTAGTAGAGACAAGAGTTATATAAAACAATGTGCTCTAAAGGTTTTATTTGTGTGAACTCCTTCAAGATTATCCTAACTATCTATCAATTGAATCATTACCATATTAAACTCCATATTATTATATTATTATAAGCTTTTAGATTTTAAGATATATTTATGTAGTCAGAAAGATTGTGCTTTGTATGTTTGTTATGTTTGTTAGTATTTTTTGATTTTTTTTCTATACTTTCTCTATTACAGAATAGAAACTTCTAGTAGGCCTAAGCATGAGTAAGTCTACTGCTCGGATAGCTACATATTTATTTTTTATTTCTCGCTATTTTTAGTGATTTCTAGAGCGTTTGCAGTTGGTGTGCCTGCAGAGCATGATATTCTTATTCTCTCTCTATTCTTTTGTTTTAATTCTCTCTTTCTAATTTTCTACTTCCTTTTTACCGCTTTTAATAATAATTGTGTAAGTAGTTTTAAGACGCCTGTGGAATCCAATGTTTCTTTTTTTGTGGCGGTCGGTTGAAATTGACAGACGAATTACTGACGGCGATGATGAAGATGATAATGTCCTTCTCGCCGGTTTCGGCTTCAGTTAGGAGCGTCTCAATGCTCCACCCTCAAGTGAGCATTGAGAGGGGAGGTCACTTGTGTCACCATACTTGTCTGACCTCACTTGTGCATCCTCACGGTGACACCTCACGTGCGCCCGCAAGTAACCAACCTAACTAATCCTGGTGTGAAGAATGACAGAAAGTCATGACACCACCGCAATAGTACATAGCTGTGACTGGTCTGGCTTTCTGCACTCAGGATGAAAGCTTGAGGTTACACCTCTTCATATGGTGACTGCCTGGTTCCGCAAGCCCTCTTGAAGTGCCACTTTCGCCACTTTGTCTTTAGGCATGCAGATCCGCAATGCCACCGCATCAGATATGCTTCTATGCAGTGGATTTTATCCCGACGTATGACTTCTGCATTTCTGATGCGGTCCGATCAGTGGTTGGATGTTCATAATCTCCAGGAGGCATTTAGTCTTAAAAAAGGCTTGTATATGGGAACATTTGTAAGAGTTGCTTCTGCTATTGCAATATTTGGATTCTACAGCGTTTTGGCATGTTAACCACCTTTACTAAAGTAGCATTTGTGTTTTTTTTTCTTTCGAATAACCCACCCGATTCCCAATCCTATAACCGTATACAGCGAAGGGACCACTTTCGTCTTTCCCGACAAGGATAACACGACGAGCGTCACGACAACTATCGAGTCCAGCACGACGCACACTGTCGTGACGATGAAACACGCGCCGCAGATACGGACGGCCATTTTAAAAACAAACGCATCGCACATCACGGAACTACAGGGCAGGATAAGCGGCAGGAAGAAAGCCCCGCCACCACCGCCGCCTAGGGCTTAAACGACAGTAAGGACGTTCTCAGTTATAACAGGATATTCTTAAAGTCTTTCCACACGATCTACTACATATAAAAGAAAACTATTTTAGACATTAACTAACTGCATAGTAATTTAATTCATTCTTTATTATCACATACTACTTTTACAGTTGAGTTGATGTTTATAGTACAAAATAGGGCATTGGAGTTAAATGAAATAAAAGTAAACAACCAACTTAAAGTAATCAAACAAAACTTGAAACAAATTAACATTTAAATAGTTTATAAAAAAACATTTTATTTGCATTTAACAATTAACATACAAATAGGCGGGCGTATTGCCACCTGGCAATATCCTGCAAATAACTCATTATAGCAGTACACGTGTGCATTGTGGAAATATAGATAACAAATACAATCCGAGATGCCATGGAATTCACAGACCAGAGTCGGGTCCAACACAATACTATTAGTACACTTCTAGGGGGTTAGATGTGGACTCCGGAATAACGACCGGCTGTGGTAGGTTTAGGACAGCATTCATCTTACCGCCCATTCACTCACCCTTCGTAGCCATAGAAGCCACGAGTGCTAACTTCCACCGCATGAAGGTGAAAAATGACCACTACGTTCGATCCGGCCGTGGCGCACTTATGCCCGAAATCATGTTTAAATACTAAAGACATAAAATTTTCTCTTAAATAAAGCCAACACCATGGCCATTAACATTATTTTTATGTGTTTTATTTCATTTTAAAGTTGTAAGGGTCTACATTTTATACCTCTAAAAAAACACTCAGACACATATTTGAGAAATTATATGAAATTATTGGAATATTGCCAGTGTTAAGACAAAAATACTTAATAAACAAATAACTAATAAATTTATCCGTATTCCGTAATAGAGTATGCATAGTTGAGATTTGTCAACTGCTACGGGCGAACCTGGCCACTCCAGAGCGTTTGAACGAACTTACTGTTATATCAGCCCGGAATAAAACACAGAGACTTGAGGACAAATACGAATCTACGTACCAAGCTCCACCTAAGCCCTTAAGAAATCTACGCCTCACCGCGAGGCACTGTGAATTTTCAAGCCCAGTGTGGCATCCATCGCCCCCTTACTTCCAAATTTGGGCGCAGGTTCAAAGTCGCTTGCGTGGTCTTCTTTCTACCTTAAGTAAGCGGCAATTTCTTACTGGAATTATCGCGCATCCGAGGCGCTCATTACTCGGCTTGTCACCCGAGATTGGGTGGCCAATGTATCATTTATAAGGATATATAGCTCGAGGTACCTAACTACCCCGCTTCCTCAGGTCACATTGCGCTTCCAAACTTCTCCGGCTATTCATTGGTGAGCAAGAGTCAGCAGACCGACCAATGCCTCAGACAACCATATGTCCGAAGTTTTCACCGAATGCGTATGCCGCATTACCGGGATAAACTGAGTTCAGACCATGTCACTGCATTACCGAGCTACAGGGGATTCCTCTTCAGGAAGATTGTTAAGCAAAGGCCGACATGCCTGCCAGTGCTCAGATATCCAGGATCGCTCAAGGGCTTCCCTCAGATCAGCCGCCATGCACAGCGGGTTCACCGGTTTCGGCCCTCTTGGGTTTGGAGGGTTCGGTTAGGGATTCCAGCAATATTTTGATCGTCATTGTAACCTCATCTCTGACAATAAATTTAAAACTCTTCTCTTGCGAGACCGGTGAGGGTCGCTTGTGAAAATATGAAATATCTGTAATCGAATTTATTTGTTCCTTCAAGACAATGTGACATATTTCTCTTCAACGGTCATTTGGTTTAAAATGTGCATGCTTTTTGCATTTAATTTTTTTGTTGCGCATGTCAAAATCTCTTTTTATAAAACTTTCTAACGCTTTGTTTCTCTAATTACTCTTATATTTATTAGACTGTATATATTTGAATTATTCGGTGAGAGATACTTATCGATTTAATTTTTAATGCACTTGTATACAACGTGTTTGGACAATTTACTGACATCGGAAGTTTGTGCGAGAAGTGCACAGACCGGAGCAGCTTATTCTGCATAGAGTTTACATACTTATTGTACTAA
>JAOPUG010000174.1:2277708-2291451 GCA_027564375.1 Micropterix facetella
GCTACATTCGAGCCAGCCATGGTGCCTATATGCCCGAAATCATGTTTAAACACTATTATCATAAAATTCTCTTTTAAATAAAGCCAACCCCATAGCTATTTACATTATTTTTATATGTTTTATTTCAATTTGTAGTTGTAAGAGTCTAAATTGTACACCTCTAAAAAAACATCCCTTTACTTATTTATTATTTATTACATTATATTTATTTAGTATTTAATAATATATGCTTTATTAAATTACATTAATTTTATGTCATATACTTAATAATATTAATATTTATTATACTTCATTTATTTATTATTTAATTATACACGCTTTATTAATTTTGTTTATGTATTATCCTATGGTATTATTAAAATAAATGTCACTCTCCAAAATTTTATAAAACTATCTGAAATGGTTAACAGTAATATATTATGTATATAATAAGTTTGCCTTCAAAATACTTTAAGATATTACGTATATAGTAGTCATGTAACCTCGGAGATGAAAATTTTTTAGAGAATTTCATGCACTGCACAACAAAAATAGTCTTGAACAAGAAAAAAAGGAAAATTGGCGATGTTTATTCTATGACTGCATATTTTTGACAAAAGTATCTTGAGACAAACATTATTTCTTCAATAGTAACACCGTAGGTAAAAATTATGTGTGTGTGTGCGTGTGTATGATGACTGTGGTTGTCAGCCGCGCCTGCGCAGTGTGCAATGTTTTAATTTTGGCTCCGTTCTGTCAGTTGGTTGTCTGTGATTATTTAATTTTATGGTTTTTTGCAACTTCTGATAATACCTAGTAATATATTAGACTTAAACTGAATAGATTGGCTCCCGAATTTAATAGGATGAGTGTGCCCGGTTGAAAAGCTAAAAGCGCAAGGAAGAACTTTTCATGTCAAATTTCTCCCTAGACGAAAACAGGTAAGTACGATGTGGTGTGGTGTGGTTTAAAGCAAACATTATACAACCTTTAACGAAGTGATTTTAATGTGGCGAAGCATACAATCAGTGGTAAATTCCTCTAAAACATTCTTAAACCTCTTTCATACATACATCTTATTATAGTGTTGTATTTAAGAAAATCATTTATCGATATTGCACTTTATTCTATCAGAAAAAAATATTACATTATGCTTGTGTGTTTGGGGAGTATGCCTTACATCGGTGATTCCCAAAGTGGTCTATATGGACCCCTAGGGGTCGATTTCGACTTGCAAGGGGTCCATATCAGCGAGAAAAGAAATGGTGGTTATCATTAAGTTTAATTACAAATAAAACAGATTGTATGTACAGCACAGTATTTTAAACATATATAAACGTATATAAATCGCAATAAACAAACGCATCACTAGTTGATTGAGGAGGCTCACCCACAAGAGTAGCGAGGGAAGGTATGAGTGAGGTGGTGCTTTAACCAGATTGTCGGTGCTTCATATCCTTAAAAAAGATATACTCATGCACACTTATAAGATTCAGACTTCTTATGTTTTCTTTATGGGATATCTTAAAAGTCAAGTATTCAGTAACAGCCCGTATTGTTTTTTAGATTATCCACTGGATAATCTAAAAAACAATATTCGGCGAGGAATCAAAGCCATAACTGCAGACTTTTGCCACCGCGTGGTTATGGTAAATTTTAGAGGTCAGCATCAGGAGTGCCAAATCAGGAGGGCATAAATGGGGCACATTAAGACAATGTCATATTCAAGACATGAATTGCTTAGAATTTTTGAATATTTTGAAATATTTTTTTTAAAAATGGTTAAATTTTGTTAAAATAAGATCACAATGGTTTTTTTTAAATTTTATTCAAAAAACGAAACTACTTTTTGGACCACCTTGTAAATTTTTAAATCATTTCACAGCTGCTGATGATATTAGCCAATAATCCGCTTTCAAGTTAAATCCGGATTTGTGAATTGTATATAAATGCATTATCTTCCACTTGTCCGGGTAGACAAGTGGAACATATACATATATATACAAGATATACAAGCTGATATATAAGCGGATATATATAGATATAAGATATAAGATATACAGCTATAAGATATACAAGATATATATATACAGAAGATATACAAGCTGCATACAGAGACAGATTGGATACACAAACTAAAAGACGCAGAAGAGCATCACTAAATCCTTTCAGAATGCAAGTTGAAAGGTTTGATTTCAGCTTGCAAAACCTACCAAAACTGAGCCTGCAAAATACTTCAAGAATCGGACCCCCTGAAGCAAACTGGAGAAACCTGACCTATATAAGAGTCTTAATCACTGTCGTCTTCTGAGGACTTATCACCTCCGATCGCGGCGCCACGTTGCCTGATCTTCGCCATCAGCTCCTTCGCAGGATTAAAGACTCCGGTAGTCTGTTGATTGCAGATAAAACACCTTTGAGATTTCTTGTAGTGTTCGAGGGCGCACTTTTCGCAAAAATAATGCTTGCACCTGCATAAAATGAAAAACATAAAATGAATAATACAAATATTTCGTATATATATATATTTTTCTTCTACTAAAGTCCGTTAACCTCCCAGTCATGGCTTACTCTACGACTGAATTTGTGGAAAAGGTGCGGCGCTGGCTTCGATAGTAAAACTTGGCAGGTGGAAAACCACTTCGGCCCATATAATTGTTTTCCATACATACATAACTACTTTCCTGGTTTTCTGGTTGAGTAAGGTAATTTTGAATGTTTTAATATCATGTCCTAGAGTCCATCTAAACCAACACAAACTTGTGTCTGTCTGTCGGGATGTGGAACGTCGAGAAAATTCCCTTTGGATGATTTAATGGCGTTACATTGTTCGCACGAGTTTAAGACTTAGGCCACAGGCAGGCTGACCAAAGTAATGGTAATAAAAAGAAATCAGACGTGACCTGTTCTGATGGATTTCATAGTATGTCAAGGATAGGATATAACCCAAATGTGGCCTCTTCTATTTCTGTTACATAACGACACAAAAATGACATCAAAGATTGGATACATCACTCCAATATCCTGATATACGCTGATGATACAAAGATTTACAAGAAAATAAATTCAGCAAATGATTGTATTGAACGAGATGATATTAATCGCCTAACTCAGTACTGTGCCATGAACCATCTCTATATAAATACCAATAAGTGACACATTATAATAATAAATTATTCTCCAAAAAAAAAAGTGAGTTTATTACCTTGCGGGAATATCTATCAGCTAACGTATAACATAAGTGTGTATTAGAAAAAAGAATGAATACATTAACTTAGGAAAAAAGAAATTATTAGAATTAAATAAAAACGCAGAGAGAAGGAAGGAGACGAAGGATGGAAAGGGATCAGAGAATGCCCAGAGGAGAAGGGTTGGTTATGTTATGGTTTTAGGTGTATGTGTTCATTGAGCCTGGCCTTGAACATGGTAATGCCGGGGGCTGTTCTGACATTATTCGGTAAAGCATTCCAGAGTCATGCAGCTTCCACGGAGGAGCAGGAGAAGAAGTGGCTGCTGTGGCCAGGAGCGCTCTGATAAGAGCGGTGAAACTTTCAGCGAGATAAAGCGTCATGCTATTAGCGAGGATTCTATATAACAGGCGGAGAGGCCTAACCTGTCTCAACCACTGTAGTTTATATCGATATTCCGTGGTATGGTCAAATTTTCTGAGGCCCTTAATGAAGCGGATACAGACGTTCTGTAACATTTTCACCTTGGTGGC
The DNA here is from genome assembly GCA_027564375.1 of Micropterix facetella. NCBI lineage: Eukaryota > Metazoa > Arthropoda > Insecta > Lepidoptera > Micropterigidae > Micropterix > Micropterix facetella. The sequence goes on from JAOPUG010000174.1 coordinate 2,281,409, forward strand.
CAGTTCTTCACTCATATCGAGGAAGGCTTCACCATAGTAAAGGAGTGAAAGAAGTTAAGATTGGCAGATTGTCATTATCACTTTTCCAAGAAAAAAGTTTTTAATTAAAAATTAAACAACGTAAATTAAAAAAAAAATCAGAGTCCACCGCTAACCCCCCAGAAGTACAAAAACAGCATTATGACGGGTCCGACTCCAGTCGGTGAATTCCATGACAGCTCCGTTTGTATTTAATTTACTGGGCTTTAACTTTTAAACCATGCAGAACTCACTTTGTGACTATGGGATCCGTGAAGTCCTCGCGGCATATGAAGCATTTGAAAGGCAGATTTTCATCGTCGCTGTCAATCTCGTAATTCTTCCCGTCATCGTCGTCATCGGAATGGTGGTGGGATTTTCCCGTGCTTTGTTCGGTGTCGCGTTCTAGTTGCCAACCGTGTTTATAATCGCCGCGATCGTGGAGAAACTTGCAACTGTCTGAAAAAAAATAAACCTTTTGTTTAAAAATTTTGAAAAACTATATCGCCATATAAGAACGTATCAGTCAACAAAATAGCGGGAATCAGTTGGAGTTGAAAACCGCTTTCTATCGGTGCATATATTTTGGATAAAGCTTACTGCATACTAGTCTCCGCAACCATTCGCTCAGTGAAAACTTTCAAGCGCGGATGTATCCAGCTCTATAACCGTCACCGCCTTGCAACTGAGTTATTGTTAAAAAAAAAACATGATTTGGAGACACGTTTTTCTTCAGTAAACGTTTGCGAACTACGTTTAAAAACTACAATCAACCTGACCTATCTTGTAGTCGTATCGCTAAAACAATAATAGTTGATGCGAATTGAAATCTCAAGCGCGTCAAACCCACCGTCCCACCGCTGCTATAATCTGCATAGTTACAGCAGCAGTCTGCCACCTACTCGCATAACAACAATGAATGACAATTGACAGCAGTACATTCTACCTTGGATAACGGCGGTTGCAACATCGCCGAAACATCGGGTGCTACAAAATTCACACAGTAAATTTGTTACTAACTGTGTTGTGATAATTTGAGTCTCTCTGTGTGGGTGTAACAGAAAATGCTACTACTTTTACATATGATTGGCGTATATCTAGTACGCGGAACTCTTTAAATAATTGATCGCCGTAAAACCTAAAATGCTTTTTATTGATTACCCTAATGATTGATTTTTGAGCCTAAATTAAATGATCTAAAGCTGAAAGTGGCGCGCCACCCCATCTAAAGATCCCATGCGATAGTATACTATTGAATAAAGCTTAATAAATAGTTTTGATTAAGGGTTTTGCAATTACACTCCTTAGTGGGCAGACTTTTAGATGCAGTGACCTGTATGTGGACCTTCCAGTTGAACTTATCATCTACAAGAACTCCAAGGTATTTTTTTTGCTCACCTTCTCAATAGTCGTTTATGGGCATTGAGGGCAATTGCAATCAGCCTGTGCAGTCGTGTAAGTGAGGGTTTGGGATACTAACTGAGAGAAGTTTGGTGGTACTGTTGGCGAATGTAATATATTTTGTCTTAGCCGTATTCAATGTAAGTTATGATCGAGCCGGCGCTTTAGCCGACAAAGACTGCATTTAGCCTTTGTATATAAATCGCAGTATCATCTGCAAACATCAAAGCTTCGCTCCCTCCAAAGTCGACGTTAGGTAAGTCGTTAATACATAGTATAAACAGCAACGGACCGAGTACGCTTCCTTGTGCCGTGCCAAATTTAATTTTAGCTTGAGTTCTTATGTTCCTTCTAGTCTAGTCTTCTCGTTCTGCCAGTAAAGTAACTAATCAACCTTTTTTTTGGACAAATTGCGAATTCCAGCGTTTTCAAGTTTAACAGATTAAATATGATAAAATATGTGTATGTCTACCTCCAAAACCGCAGAATCCTGTCTCCTTGTAGTCTTTGCATATATCGGGTTGGTAGTCCCATCGGACGGTCGCCCTAAGGTTGGCAGGGGCCCTTATCGGTCCTTTACGAACGAGACCAGAACTCGCATTACCCGCTGCAGTGTCTCGTTTTTTATAATATTGAGCGTAGTTGTTTAAACCGCGGTAGATCTGTCAAAAAATAAAGAAGGTTAAGTGCGAACGACCGCCGCCGTAGATACTGAATATCGATCGCTATATTCTTCAGGTTTTTAGTTCCAGAACAGGGGTTCTTAACCTGGGGTCCATGGCATGCAAGTCAGAGGTCCGCCAGACATTTTGCCTTTCTGCCAGTAGTAAGCGGTAAAATAATTCAAATAATGTTTGAAAAAAAATCAAACAGTGTGATATTTAAAAAAAAGATCACACACAGATGAAAACAAAGCATGGTTTCTTCATCAGGATAATGCTTCAGCCTACACTGCACTGTCTGTCAAGTTGTTTTTGGCCATTATCCACCCTAATCATCATGGAGAGGGGAGTATATTGAAGTAGAAAATAAAAGGTTTTAACACATTGACCCCCGTCATACTAAATGTCGATTTGTATTGCCAGCCCTCAGTACATTCATGTGTATCGCCCACCTGTGGGCTCCAAATGGTTTCGTGTAGTTGGGCTCTATATGGCTTCTTGTTAACTGGCCGGCTCGACACGCTGGGCAGCTCCTATCCATGAGCCTCTTAGAAGAAGGGCCTACCTGGTAAAGCCGATGTGCAGTGGATCTTGGGACGGAACCTCGGGCGGAGCTGGATGGCTGACTCACGGGGCGGGCCTACTAGTCGTGTGTCAATCGACTGAGACCCAGAGGGGTCTAGGAACGTATGTTCTCTAAGATGCGGGGATAGGTGTTGACCTATCGGCACCTATCCTTAGAAAGAAACCGATGGCCACACAATCTCGGGTGCGTTCTGAGTAAAGGACTCCACGGGTCCGCAATATTTCCCAGTTACAGAATGCCACGTTATTATGATAGGTAGAAGTTGCGGAAGCGACTTCGAGCCTGGCACCAAACAGGTGAATAGAGAAATCCGTCTAACTTTGGTAGCTAGGGAGTAAGGCCAACACGGTGGCTTTAGCTTTGCTTGGCCATTGCCTCTCGCTATTACGGCGTTGGTTTCTTGCGGGCTGTGGCGGAGCTTGGTACGTAGATTCGTCTTCGTCTCTATATAACGAAAAGATCTTTAAAACACTCCGGGGTGGCTGGGTTCACTCGTAGCAGTTGACAATCTCAACTGTGTGCTATATTTAAAAATAATACTTATTTATGGGATTTTTTATTTTATTAGTTTTAAATAATACCTGATTGTTCATGGTATACACTACCGATTTTTTAAATAAAATTCGTATAAAATTTATGCCACTTACACTCGTTTTTATTTCTGGTAATCCTAACTTGTCATCAAATGCCCGGCCCACAGCAGCCTAGTAACTTTCAGGAACTGCAGATTTCGGAAATGTATTGAATTAAATATTCGGAATTCTGTTAATTATTCCCATACTCACTGGTTGACAGGGCTCAATAAAAGAATCCTAATGTCGCCCACCTGTGGGATACACGGACTTGTAGAACAACGTCAACCCACCTGTGGGTTTCACAGGGGACACTAATCCAGTGTTTTCATATCCACACCTCTTGATAAATATCAATGATATATTTTCTTCTTACCCTGCTTCCAGGTAATAAACCATTTTACCTTATCATCTGCCTTTCCCTCCAGCTCTTTATTGACGGCTTGAGCCTTCTCAAAGATAGCCTGTGCGTCTTTATCGAGTTCCGTATCCAGCTGGTAGGTTGCGGTGGCATTTTCTCGTTGTTTCTCCAAAGAAGAGACGACACCCTCAGATTTGTAACGGACCCCAACCTGTGAAGAATTTAATATTTACTTTAACCTTTCAGACTTGTAGCAATCATAACAAGCCAACAAGACCATTAGTAATAAAATATCCATTGAGCTGAAATATATTTATTATTCTTTGTAGAATCAAACTAAATTTCATTTTAATATGAATTTTGTAGACCCATGACTTTTTATTTTTATGATATGCCTGTGTTTCTAAATTGTTTCAAAATTATAATGATATCTTTCAATAAAAAATACAGATCTTTTTATTTTTTGCAATATATTACAATGATAACTTTTCCCTATAAATAAAATGAAAAGTAGTGATATACGTACATCGGCAACTTTGGCCCGTCCCATGATTGGTCACCCCTGACTTAGCCAAAATGGCTTAAAACCTATTCCCACAAGTTTCTCTCGTCTCGACGATCCCAAAAATATCTATATACGCTATGCTTGCTCTTACCTATTGGTCAGATCCTCCTCTAAGAAAAGTAAACAAGGATGTACCTGCACAGGATCTGCAGGACTCAGATCAAATTTGCTGCCACCTGTTGGTGATCGGACCACGGGAAGTCTTCGAACAGACAAACGCAGACTATACATCCTCCGTAATACTACGGACGGACCAAAAAAAGCAGAATAGACCAGCTTTCGCTGCGTTTTCAGCCAGGCAAGGAGCGGATAAGAATCTCGTCAAAGGTACCGTAACTGACCCAAATACATGGGGCCTAATGGGGCTGTGCAGCTCTGGCCATATGACCATCTTGTTACACTGGTCGGCCCGACTTACGGCTCAGTTCCCAACCAGCAGCCTCCTCGAAGAGGGACTAATCCAGTGAAACCCGCTTTGCGGTCAGACCTGCGGTAAAACCTCTGGCAATTCTGGACGCTTGATGTATTGGTCAGTTTAGCAGCCTTGCTCAACTGACAAATAGCCGGGGGAGTCTAGTTGCGTAATGCTTCTTAAGAAGCAGGGGTAGATGTTGACCTGATGTCACCTATCCTTAGAAACGACCTGTTGGCAACCCGATCTCGGGTTGCTCTTCGAGTGAAGGATGCCACAGGTCCGTAATATTTCCGAGTAACGGAACACCACGTTATCACATCAGGTACAGGTCGCGCAAGCAATTTCGAGCCTGGAATCAAACTGGTGGATGGAGAAATTCATCTAAATTTGGATGTAAGGGCACGAGGATGTTCAACTGGGTTTGAAAATTCCCAGTGCCTTGTGGTAAGTAGTCGGACTCACGCAGGCTGAGGCAACGCTGGATTATGGATGTGTAGGATATGTATTGTCCAAATTCCTCATGCTCATCTCGGGGCTATATAGTGATGAAGTTCGTTAAAACGCCTCGGGGTGAGGGGTTTACCCGAGTAATGGTCTTAAATCCAAAGTTAACCCATATACATACTGCGTCATCACTGTCTGTCCCGCTCGCATCAGATGCATTCTTAGATTTTTTGTTCGCAGAAATAGAGGTATGAAAGTTAGGATTTGGCTTTGCGGTCTTCTTGGCAGGGCGTACTACGATTTGGCCATCAGAATCGCTGCCATTCTCGCCTAAAAAGAGGTAACACAACCATCAATATTAAACAAACCATAACATTTTAAAAAATCGTAAATACAAGATCGCGATAGTTTTAAACACAAACAAGATTGAATAACCATTCGATGATGACGATTTTCTTCTACGAGCCGCATTTTTGCGTATTTGCCGCTTTTTAAAAGTAATTGGCGGCTCCGCTATAACCTCAACCGCATCATCCGCCATTTTCCTTTACAAACAGTGTCAAAGTGACAGCCAAAACAGCAAACGTCAAACACCAAACAAACGTGAACCGCCCCGCCAGGCCATTTCGCGGCAGTGTTGCCAAATTGCTTTTAAAATAAAACTGGGATGTCCAAAAAAGAACTATATAAGGTTAGTATGTTGATAAAAATCAAAGTACTAAACGTTCCTATTATTCGGAATGTGTACCTTTTTTAAATTACTGGTCTGAATCCTTTACCCCTACATAGTTTCATGCGTGGCATTTATTTTTCTTTCACATTAACTAGTATTTTACAAATCACAAACCACACCCCGGACACTGGCGAAAAAATGTATGAAGTAACGCGACTCCGAATTCCTACATCCAAACATGCGTATAATGTTTACATGTAAGCGTGGTGCGTAGGAATATATTGTAGCAGCAGCGCGCAGCAGATTGGTGCGACCGAATACGGATATAATCACGATAGTTGACTAGATACTTATAAACCGCTATTATAATGAATGGTAATATACAGTGGCGGCGCTATACATATAGGGTGGCACCCGAGGCGGTTCTCTATTGGGCACCCTCTAAAATAAAACAAAACGTGCTTACGATGCGATTTTATTTTGCTAAAATATTCAATAACACCATTGAAGTTAACATTCCTTTCCATTTCAATTGACAGAATGGAAATATTGGTTAGTCTCATTTGGCTCATAGTGGATATCAAATAAGTTTTTATTTTTTTTGAAACTGTTCTTTCACATGAAGCCACCGAAGCGCAAATCGTTCAGATAATCGTTAGACAGAGCGCTAGATTCGAATAGTCCCATTTTACAATAAACCTTAGAAGCTCCAAGGTTGTTCACTGGACCGCCACTGGGGAAGAGATGCTGGCGGCTTCCAAGCGGCGATGCAGTCTTACAATCTCCAAAATAATGTAATCATACATTTTTGTCATATTTGGAACTATACCATAAAGTTTCTCTTCTGTTGAGGAGACCAGAGCGTTAGGCTGCACAACACCAAATGTTATAAGAATGTCATCCGTTGCTTTGTAACGATGGCTATGTTCTTTGTGAAACTGTCAAGACATTCCAGACATTCCAACGTTAGTCCAGAGTCTCTGGCTTCTTCCCCTGGCATTAGTTTTTGGAATTTCTTCCTCCCTTTTCTTTCCATTGATTATCCAAGTTCTCACATTTTTGAATTGCATATGAAGCAGATCTTTCTACTATTTGGATAAGTTGGCTTAGAAGAAAGATTTTGAAGGCTTTGATTTTAACCACACACGTCTCCAGCGATAGCCTAGAAGTCTGTATATATTTTTGTGTCTGGTTCATTCTTCTAAGACTTCACACTAAAATGAAAGGTAGCATTAAAAAGCGATGTCACACAAGGCCGGTAAGAGTTTAGATACGCTCCTCTTGTATCGACGGTTTATCTGTTGGGATTACACATTTGTTCGAGTGCGGATATTAGTTTTTCAAAATTATTTATTATTTCCTGGTATATATGTAAAAAGCCACAAATGTATTGGTTTCGTTATAGATGAATACCTAAGATAGAATGCTTACGGTGAGGAATTAAGCGATCCAGCGCTTGTTTCTTACTAAAGCATATACGAAAACTACGTCAAACGTATCAAAACAATATACTTGCCTACTTCGAGTCAATTCAACGTTATGGAATTTTCTTCTGATTCCCAATGTAAAGCAGTCTTAAGAAAACATATTTTTTCTCTCCAAAAACTTGCCGTAAGAATTCTGATAAATCTTGAACATACTGCATCATGTCATAGTCATTTCAGAGCACTCGGTATACTCACTCTGCCATCACTATAAATGTACGTCTTTGAATGTATAAAACTGATGTAAAAATATATAGGAACGCTGAAAACTCAAATAGAAATTCATTCACATTTTGCCAGAAGTAGACACAATCTAATACTACCCTGTCCGTCTTTGGAATTATTCAAAAGGAACCCTAACTACTACAGTAGTTAGGGTTCTTAGGTTGGGCGATGCAACATCGTCGAAACGTCGAGTGTTACAAACTTCAAGCGGTAAATTCGTTTGATCTTATTTATAACGTCAAAAAACGCGACAGTCTTCGATTTCATATGAACCCTAACTACGTTGGTAAAGTATGCTTTGTTAAACTACTCGAAGACATTAAAACTACATATAGACACGGGAAATTGCCACAGTTTAAATCCCAATTAAAATACTATCTTATTAGAGAATTATAAGATATTAAAGAATTATAAATAGACGATTGACAATTTTCCATTTCGTTTCCTTCATTCAACGAAACCCTTTTATCATTTATTCGACTTAAATTGTTACGACTATTTTATTTGTCTCCAATAATCATTTGTATTTTGTATTTGTAGGACCATATTAATTTCTATTATCTTGACAACTTAATTTTAGCAACTCTTCCTAATTACATATAGGTACCTATTTTTATCAAACTGACTATAACAAATGTTATTTCAATAAAATATTTAAATTCAATCGTGATACTCGATTTGATTCAACAAATATTACCTATGTACTTTATACACTCCCGAAATAATAAATATTTTCCATTTGTTTGGCAACAGAATATGGAATTTAATTATGTAAGAATTATAAATGTAAAGGTAACACCAATGATTTAATGTCTACATAACTTTGTATACGTTTTTAAGCCAATAACATTATTTGATTTGATTTCAGCATTTACAAATAGATAAATACCTAAATATAATAAGAGTTCCGCATGCAAGTTGGATGTCATTTGGTAAATTTTGTACTATTTACAATCGCTGTAGGCCATTTCTATTGGACCATTTTGTTGTGCTGTCTGAAAATGCCTGCTTTGTGGTTATCTGAAAAAAAAATATTGTTTCAATCTTTATGGCAGTCCAGAAAAAAATCCTTGCCTACTTACGTACCTATCCGATTCTGAATCTGAAGCTGATATGTTTACTATAAGCAATTTCTTTCTTAAAATATGTTTTTTTGAATCTCAGATCTAAAGCAGTGGTAATCGCGATAATATCTACTTGTTCTATGAACGCAAACCTTTTTTTACTTCTTCGAGTAAGTATTTTCCTTTTATGGCTCTTTTACACGAGGCCAATTGCTGAGACAATCCACTAAACCAATCCAATATTGGCATCGTGTAAATAGAGACAGTCCACTGCATTGTATTATCTCAAGCTAGTCTATTGAAATAGATCGATTTATAATTTTGGGAAGCCAATATCTTCCTCCACCACACGCGCGGTGGATTGGCTTGTGTATTGGCTTCGTGTGAATGTGTATTCCGAGCCAGTAAGCAATTCCAATATATAATCGTTTGCAATAAAATCAAATTTATGCATTAAAATCAAATCAATTTTTAACCTAGCCCTCAAAGCAATCTTACGACTATCCATCTCTTCAAGCTTCGAAGAATATAACTGTATAAAGAAAAAATAGACTAAATAGTAGCCTAATGTGTAAAAGATATCTATTGCATTTTTCATTCAAATGGTTAAATATCTTGGCCTAGTGGATTGTCACAGCAATTGGCCATGTGTAAAACTAGCATTACTTTGACCACGATCGGTTTTCTAGTAACCGAAAGGCTCTACAGCAGCGGTGTCAAACTCAATTTTGCAGAGGGCCATATATTAAATTTTGAATGTGTAGGCGGGCCAGATTCAAATAAAAAAATGTACTGAATTATTATAACATTTTATTTATTTAATTATATAGTATATAATATACGGTTGTTAAAAATCATATCAAAGTTATAAAAGAGGGTAATTATTTTGAGCTGGAGGATCCAGATACCTGACTTCTCTTGTTTTTGACAAGCTCATTGATGTCAGGTATCATATTCGTTGTAATTATTTTAAGAATTGATTGGAGATGTTCATTCGTAAGTCTTGTGCGATGTTTGTTCTTATTTATTTTCATGACGGAAAACATCTGCTCACATAAATAGGTGCTACCAAACATGCACAGAATGCGTGCTGCATGCTTTTTTAATTCCGGGTAGTTATCCAAACTCTTGAAATATTGTGTATAAAATGTAAGAGCGTTAACCTCTTTAAATTTTTCTTTCAAAATACTATCCGATTGAAGATCTATCAACTCCATTTGCAAATGAACTGGTGCCTGTGAAGCTTCAAAATTGAATGGATTGTTGAAAATTGGGAATTCCATTTCATTCATTTTGTGGAAGTCTTCAAAACGATTGTTGAATTCCGTGATCAGATTTTGCAGAAGTTGAGAATATTGATCCAATTTTTTTTGGTTCACTGTGCCAAATGATTTTAAATGAGGGAAATGATCCAAAGTTTGATTTTTTACCTGATTTTCCCACAGCCCCAACTTCGTTTCAAAGGCTTGAATACATGAATACATTTGAGTGACAATCTGATTTTTACCCTGTAACTTTACATTCAGATCAGTCAAGTGTTTATTCATATCTACCAAAAAGGCACAATCAACCC
>JAOPUG010000174.1:2334107-2349726 GCA_027564375.1 Micropterix facetella
TATGATAAGACCCCTCCCCCTCCACCACCTCATTTTATCATCATCCACAGACCCCACCCCCCCCCCTAATTTCAAGTGACGTAATATATGGATAGCCCCTAATCTAATTAAAGGTAAATGATGTATGATGTTATAATGTATAAGAAACAGCGTGTAAATGCCTAAATAAAGAAGGAATAACGAGAAACACGATGTGAGATGTGGTTAGGTTAATAAGGTAAATTAATAAGTATCCTATGTATGTAAGTAGAATATGCAAATGCGTCGTGAAATTAAAAAGACGGAGGGAGGTGCCCCATTTTTAGATTTTTTTAGAGAAATGATTTTTAAAAACAACCCCTTGAGAGGAGGATATAGACATTTGGAAAGGCTTATTTAAGTGCTAAATGTTAGTTAATAATATATACTCCAGTCTCCAGGAATATTTCGTGTAATGAGCTCCCTGTGAGAGTATAATAGTCATCACACACATAAAAAAGGGACAGTTTTTGTGTAATCTGCACAGAGAGGGAAACACTGTAAAAACATCCATTTGTAGGTAAACAACATTAAAATCGTAAGTATGTGAGTTGATATGTCACCCACAAGGTTTTAGCACTAATTAGACACAATTTACGCATGCAGGTGAGGTCGCTTGCTCACTGAGTATTGTGGCCTGAAATGATACGCGTTCAACCTCAAGCTCCAAGGACACTAGAGTGTGCAGATACTGCCAAATAGCAGACGAAACTCTTATGCACCTCGTGTGCGAATGTGGCCCATTGATACGTAAAAGAAACACCCACCTGGGTGGCTACTACCTCCAAGCTGAAGAGATTCTTAAGCAACAGGAAGGTTATCGTGGAACTATAATAAGTGGCGATCACAATAGACCAGAAATGGTCACAGTGATACAAGGCTCAATAAACCTTGAAACAGCCCCACACAACAAAATATTTTTTTTTTTTTAAATTGTGATGTGTTTGATTGCGAATTCTATAAGTCTTCTTGCCGTGCGGATGAATCGTTTTACAGTAAGCCTCACAGTTACAGTTGTACAATGCCTAGACAAAATATTGTAAGCACCATAAGTTGCCAATAATTGTCATTTTAATTGCCTCTTGTAAAATTTGAAAAAATGTCGCCTGCAATACTATGGCTTGTTACGGACGGGTTGGAATTACATTTCACGAGTATGTTTTAATATTATTACATATTTTTTCTTGCAACATTTCAGTGATATTATAGCGTTAGCGAAGCTATCGCTTAATTTGTTTACAGTTTGGTCAGAGTGCCAGAGCCGATTAGGTTCATTTGTTTTCAGCAAAAGTTTTTCCTGCATTTCGTATTGAATCTGTATATTTATACGCCAGTGCTTAGCATCATTTTATTGATCTGCGATATACTCTAAAATCGAGATCTTCTCCGCAAACCACAACCGGGTCTAAGAATGTTCCGAGTTACGCTGCAAGTTTAAGTAAATAGCGATAATATTATGAAACAACATGACTAGACGTAGCGTTTTTTTTTTAAATAGTTATAGTAATTTTAGAAAAATATAGGAAATAATGTGGCAAGAAAAAAAAAATCAGTCGCTTCATGATATGATGTAAAATAAACTAAAATTAATGATATGATTTAAATTTACTACATATTATGCGTTTCTGCTCTCGCGGACGAATTGTCAATATCTTGGCTGAAAAACTCGCGACAGCGGTATGGAAGGATGTCAGATAAATTATTCTGTGCCGCTGTCTGCAGAGTGTATCGCGCAATTCGCCCGTAAGAATTTTCACTAACAAGTCGTACATCCTAAAATTGACCACTTAAATATCCACTTTCTTCTCAAAAATATACACAGGTTTTTGGAATTAATTTAATGTCTATTATTCATATTAAATAATAGCCCAAAGAGCCAACGCAAAAAAAGTCACGAGTAATAATGAAAAAGCAATCTCGAAAATCGCAGGAAGTAGTTGTGTCGCGTAATGGAGAAAATTGACAATAAAATTTGGAGAAAAAAAAACCTAATAATTATCTCCGCATAGACATATAAATAAGACAAAAACGGTTTTACTGTGTGAAGTTTGGAAGCACTGACATTACGGCGATGTTGAGTCGAGTCGCTTCGTCCAATTTAAATCATCCAACAATTGCACTCAATTTTATACATGGTATATAATGACACAGACTGATGAAACACATCAAAGCTATTCAAAACATTCAGCGAGAAAATATATAGGATAGTAGACTACAGGAAGATATATGCAAATCTCTGTCACTACTCAGTAGCTCCAGCTTGTAGAGTAACATCGACAACCTCAGCGTAGATAACTCGGAATGGCTTCTAACTCTGAATGCTAAATAATGTGTAGTTCTTCATCTCGAATAGAAGACACTAAACAACTGTACTTTCTGGATGTTACTCACACAAAAGGATCTGTGATGTTACTCACACAAAAGGATCTAGTCACAAAAGATTTATAATGGCAAGAAAACGTCACTGCAATAGTGAAGAAGGCATACTTTGTCATTCCTCATTCGGAAATCTTTTTACCGTATTATAGAGGAACTGATTCTGAAAATCTGTCATTTGGGAGACCCATTTTGGAACGTGCCTATCAAGTCTGGAATCTATTATCTAGAAAGGATATCGATCGTCTAGAAATGTCTTTGAATTTGAAGCATGTAACTCTCATGGTTTGACTACTCTGGTGCAACGCAAGATGCAGGACAATTTGATCAAGACATATAAGATCCTGACTGCATCTGATGTTTCCGGATCGCAGACCATCATGAACATCACGAACACTATCATGACTATCATGAACACTAACACGTATCCGCATGGACATCATCTGAAACTACAGCGTGAATCATTCCATTAAAATTCTAAAGAAACATTTCCTACCTAAGCAGTGGTAAATGGATGTAATGCTCTCTCTAGTGAAGTGATCAGTGGCCCAAATGTCCAACGACTTTAAAAACAAACTGGACTTATTCCACAAAATCTATAGTGCAAGCATTGCCTCAGGCTCATCAGCTTAAGTTGCCTGCCTATTAAAAATATAATTATAACAAATAATAATAATAGGCGAAATGAATCACTGGGTGAAGTTTCAAAACTCCATCTTGAAGTATCCAAACTTGGATAGCACTTTTTTGTGCTATCCAAAGAATAATTATACTTCTCCCGCATGATCCGGGTAGCCATTGAATCAAAAAGTCTCCAACTTCAATAGAGAAGTGGGTTTCAAACTCTGTATCACCTGGAACCCTCTTTTTAAAATGTTCTCAACGCCCATCATTGAGTGCAGACGCGAAACGTGATATAGTGAGTATTGTGTGCTCGGCGGATTTTTATAATTAACGATTTTTATACGGGAAGCTGCAAAGTGCGAGCGAGACAGCATCATACGAATGGATAGACAGAAAGAGGTGAACCGGGTCAACATCTCACCAGGAAGAAGAGAGAAAGAAAAGGCCCAAAAGAGAACAGCCAGGAAGGTCTGGGACCCTGGAAAGAATATAGAGCTCAACATTGCAAATCATCGGCAGCGTAGGGAGGCAATAAGAAGAGCAACGCAAACAACCCACCAAACAGCAGAGTGACCAGACGCGCTCTGAATTCGAAACATTTCACCGCCACTATATGTAATCTCGTATCGCAGCAGGCGAGAACAAGACAGGGGGCGGAGCGAAAGAGACGTCGGCGCTGAAAAATTCGCAGTTGGCGATCGAGGCGACTACGATATAAATAGAAGCGGGTCATTGTAACATTATTGCTTTTTAATCGATTCGTTACCTAAACAAACAATATCTCCCACGTCGCTTGTATTTGATTATATTTTCATATGAAATAAAAGGAACAGTACCAAACTTTTTATCGTGGATTTTATTGGACTACACTTCTCCACAAAATCACTCGTGTAAGCAGTAATATGCCGCTTACCCGCAGAACAACAGCGGACGACACGGTAAATTCCATTTTGTCTTATTTATTTACTTCAAACAACCGTGACAGTCTTTGATTTCATATCCGCTACTTTCCATGACTTTTTATTCGATTTTTAGATGTTTTTAGAATATCTTCAGATATCAACTAGATTCGTGACTTCTTTCCTTTTAACTCTTTAGACTTTACATAAGAAGGTGCTCACACCTACTTAATACGTCCATCTTTGGTGTTGTTCGGATCTTATTTTGATAAACTTCCTGACATTTTGGCAGATGTTAATGTCATTACCATTTTAATATAATTACAGTTCACATAGATGAATAACTAGCGCTATGTACAAATAAAATATTTACAGAAAGTAGCAGCTTTTCTTAAATACAGATAAAATCGCCAGTACTCTCATAAGGAGTGCTATATAGAAATACATCGCTGATAATTGTTGGGTTCCGCACCAAAGCGAGCAGACGAAATCCCCTATTGGTAAGTGTACAATGTCTTTTTTTCGTCTATCTATAAAGGAAAATCGGGCAGTTTCGGACAGGAGGCAGTTACGGACAGCAATATTTCAGGGTCTTCCTATCGCTTTAATTTGTTTTTAAAATAACTGTTAATGGCAACATTAATGGCAGTTTGCCGTAGAAGAGTGGTGCCATATTTCTCTGCAGTTTCGGATGATTCTCTTTTAGACCTTTTTTACTTTAAAAAAAAAAGTCATATTATGAGTCTGCTAGTTTATGAGGTGATCCTTAAACCGATATGGACTTATGGCTTTAAACTATGGGGCACAGCCAGCGACTCTAACATAACAATCCTTCAACGATACCAGAACAAAGTTCTGAGGTCCATGGAAAACGCCCCATAGCTCACCCGGAACAGTGATATCCACGAAAACCTCAAAATGCCGACGGTTAAGGAAGATCTGCAAAGTACAGTGCAAGATATAAAAGGACACTGGTAGGACATGTGAATGCCTCAAACCTAACAAACGTAGGTGAAAACATGAGCAGGTTAAAACGCTTTGATGTGGCAGACCTGAGTGACAGACACTGGCACTGGATGCAGACAATTAAGATTAATAGGACACTCTTCGAGAGATGAGTCATCTTAGACGCCTTCAGCTTACAACACATCTAATTATGATCTATAATGCTGCGACCAATTGCAGAATACATTTTTAAAAAATGTTATGAGTTTGTCTGTTAGTCTGTCCGTCCATCCATTCGCACCTGGAACTTAGAAACTGCAAGTCCTAGAGAAAAGTGGCTAACAGCAAACGATTCAGTATGGTCTAAAACGGGTTTCACACTTCTTATAGTGTTTTATTTACTTAGTTTTTAATAAAATTCTTTAATTTTTATCTAAGACTCTCGCTATAAATTATAATTTAGGTGAATCGCCCTGGCCGCTGCTAATTTCTCCCACTAGCCAGCGGGCGACCGAGCCAGCGAGCTCGTACCAGCGTTACCATATGTACAATTTAAACTTGTCATATATACAGTTGACGAAATTCCGCACACAGACTCATTAGAGCTGCCACAGCAACACCTCTTTCTCTTGCCGTCTCTCTCCTCCACAGGCCGAATCTCGTTACTTTTGGGTCGCCCCTCGTGATTAGTTGGATTATATATACGGGTTGGAAAATAATATATACGGCTCTCTTATAAGATAAAAAGGTGTTAGCTTCTTTTCATATTTTTTTCTATACTCAATTATAAGATAAAAGAGTTTAGTAAAATTATCTATTGATGATTAAAACCAATTATTTGAAATAAAGACATAAGAAAACTCTGATAAATAACAAAATTACGTGCCTTGAAATAAAATCGTCCGAAACTGCCCTACTTCCCCCCCATGTCACCAACGATTATCTCTGTCAGTTTTAAAGTTATTGACATGAAATTTGGCATGATCATAGAACTTGCCTGCACTCCTGCACGTAGCCCAAGAGAGTCAAAAGTGAAAAAATATTTTTCTATTACACTGTTACACCGTTTTCTCCAAGCGGGAGAAACGGCGGCAAGAAAGCGCAAAAAATCTCACGGGTATAAAACACCCACATCCTTTTCTGTAGTTGGTTGCCCTACAGAAGGTTGTTGCCGCTGTGTTGAACTTTGAGAGAACAGGCCGTCGCAAGTGTCGTTGCCACCGCCAAGATCAAAGTCCCCGCGACATATCCGTTCAGACTGAAGTCCGAGTAGATACACGTCGCGATGATTGATGAGAGAAAAGCCACGGAAAACACCAAGCCGTGAGCCGTGCACCTATAATAAAAAAAAATGTATAAAATACATATTAAATTAAACGAGGTTGTCTGCTTTCTTCCAGCATAGTAAGCCTCAAATCCTGTAGTCGCTCTTCGAATGGCTTGTTTCTGAGTGTTACCACCATTTTTTTCACCCTTCTTTGAACTTTCTCAAGCTTATCTGTCTTTTTAAAGTAAGCACTCCAAATTCAGTAGGCATAGCCCAGCAGCGGTCTCACATATAGAAGTGATCTCAGAAAATGACTTTCTGATCATATAGAACAATCCTGATTGTCAATTGCTACGGGCGAACCCGGCCACCCCGGAGCTTTTCAACGATCTTGTCGTTATATCACCCCGAGATGAAACACAGACTTGAGGACAAAGACAATCTAAATATGGAGCTCTGCCTCGGCCCGTAAGAATATTACGCCTTATTGCGAGGCACTGGGAATTTTCAATCCTAGTGTGGCATCCATCGCACCCTTACTACCAGATGCGGTCAGACTTCTCTGATCTTCCGTCTGGTCGCAGGTTCGAAGTCACTTGCGCAGCCTTCTACCTTGTAAGCGGCAATTCCACAATGGAATTATCGCAGATCCGAGGCGTCCTTTACTCGGCTTGTCACCTGAGATCGGGTGGCCAACGTATGGTTTCTAAGGATAGATAGTTTAAGGTATTTAACTAACCCCCGCTTTCTTAGATCGCATTACGCTTCCTTGACTATTCATTGTTGAGCAAAGGCCGGCAGACCGACCGGTGCATCAAACAACCATCCATCCGAAGTTTTCACCGCGGTGTCACCGCCTTACCAGTATACAGGGGGGTCTAGCCATGTCAATTACAGAGGGCCCCTCTTCAGAAAGGTTGTCAAGCAAAGGCCGGCATGCCGACCATCGCTCAGACATTCAGGGTCGCACGAGGTCTTCCCCCAGATCAGCTGCCGTGCACAGCGGGCTCGCCCCGATTTCATCCCTCTAGCCAACGCTATTGCAATGTATTAGCCGTCTTCTCGTTTTCCTATTGCTACTCAAATTATAGAAAACTGCAAAAACCTGACAGGATCAAAAGAGATGCATTTGGCTGACTTCATTATCGCTGAGTAATGAAATAATAATGTTTAAAAGTGATGTAATATTTTAAAATTTCCTTTCCTTAGGTACTTTTAAGTTTAATATTGATTAAATAATTATTAATAAAAAATGATATAGAAAAAGATTATGACATAGAAATATTTACGACCTTTCTCTGCGAGCTTTACGCTAAAGCAATCCACAATAACAATGCTTTTATCATCCGAATGTCAAGAAGTATAAAGTTTATTTAATAAAAATATATTATATGATCGTTATTGAAAAAAAAAACACCTTATTCGCATAAATTGACATATTCTAATGTTGTTATGTAACATTGCATATTTCCAAACGTTTTTTGTGACAATTCAATCACATGACATTACAAAAACTTCATGGAGAACTGTTATTATATTGGTTTTGTCCAGTTTTCCTACTCTATAAACGTTTAATGATGATGATAATTCTCCATTTTCACTTAGCAACTAATAAGAAACACCGAGATTTCTTTCAAAATGTCACAGCACGAGAGTAAACATGCTATCGCTACCAAAATGTCACTTTTGTCGTAGAAATGCCACCAGATGCCGATAATGACTAAAACGATTATCGCTGCAATTGGAGGAAGTTCAGCTACTCGCCGCTAGGGGTGACTCAAAATGATAGTTTTCGTAATACCGAAATTAACCATTTAGCGCTTTTACATTTCAGCATAATGCTTACCTTAAATACGTTGGATAAGTCTCGATTGTAGCTAACGTCAAAAAAATTACTGCCCCCACCAGGTAGAAATCGTAAACGGCTTCAAACACAAACATGGAGATGTCTGACAGCAGGAAGAATAGTGTGAGTGTAACCACACAGCAGAGTAGCAAGCATCCAACTGAAACCAAAAATTTGTTGTTAAAATTTCCATATTTTTGTCATCAATATGCTGCTCTTTGGCTGTAGAAAAAAGTTTGTTTCATCTGCCATTTGTTGTTTTGTCGCGGCGCCATTTTAAAAATTGCGTGTGCATTACGATGGATTTAATTGGTGAAAATCTCGCTCTATGATTTTCTATAACTTTAAGTGTCATTTGACAGCTCAGTAGAGCCTTGCTCGGCTTTAAACCGCTTTTGGCGATGAAGCACTAAGCAAGACGACAATTTATAGCTAGTTTGCAGAATTTAAACACAGTCGTGTTAATCTCAGTGACGAATTTCATGAAGGTCGCCCGTCCACTGCTGTCAACTACAAAAACATAGATGCTATGCGCAGTATGATCGAAACAGACGTGCATGTGAACTGCTATGTAAGGGCAACCTTAGACATAAGCAAGAGTAAGGTACGATCAATACTACACAAACATTTGACTGAGAAAGCTGTGCTTGCGGTCGATCCCACACAATTTGAAGTATCAGATTCAACAAAGGGGTGTTAAATTAGACATGGAACATAGTAACAGGCGACGAAACATGGATTTACAGCTACGACCCCGAAACAAAGCAGCAACCGACCACTTGGGTCTTTCGAGATGAGCCGAATCCAACCAAAGTGACTTCTTTTTTTAAGAAAACTGGACAGTGGCTACTGTTGTTTTGCAGAAGCCGGAAGTTATTGACGAACTCCGTAAAAGCAACCGCAAACATAGCATCATCCTGCATCATGACAATGCCAGCTCTCACACAGCCAGACAAATGAATTTTTAAAGGTCAAAAATATAGAACTCATGAGCCATCCTCCACACAGTCACGACTTAGCACCTTGTGACCTTCTTGTTCCCAAAAATTAAGAACCAATTATGCGGTCGACGATTTTCATCGCCAGAACAGGCTGTTGAAGAATATGAAAACATGTTTACGAAGTAACGACGGAGGAGTTGAATGAAAAAGTAAATAAAAATACGTTGAGAAACAATATATTGATTTTTGATCATTGTAATTTTTTCTTATTCATTCTGGAAACTTTCAGTGTAACCCTTGTATACCTCGTAACCCCCTGAACGATTATAAAACAAAGCCCCTAAAATGCGTCTATCTGTCTGTTTGACCGCGCTGAACTCAAGAACTACTGCACGGGATTCGATGCTGTTTTCACTGTTCGTTAGAGCTTGATGTTTTACAGGTATCGATGTTTTTTACAGTCCTTAGTCTTTTGACGAAGGGCTGTAAAAAACATCAATATCTGTAAAAAAAGTGATTGAGTAGTACTAGTTAAGTTTATTGAGTCGATAGAAAATGGCCGCGCGTGTGATTTTTAAATGTTTTTTTAAATTTCTATTTGGACATTGATATCCGTTAGTAGATATGATATAGAAGCATCGTCTTTAGCCATTGCTTGGAAAAAAGATCATATTCGACGCCGGTTTGAATGTGTTAAGGACCTCCCGCACTAGATAGGATTTAATAATAAAGGTAGTTTAGTTACATGAAGCAGTTCCCCTGGATAGAGCCGGTTTGATGGTGAGAGCTATGGCAGCGACGCAAGTCGCCAGAGCGACTGCGGCGGTTGCGGCGGCATGATGCGCTCGCGCAGCCTTCACGTTGGTCTCAAAATCGGGCTGCTGAAGACACCTCGCTCCCCTCAAAGATAGAACTTGGAGGTTCTTTGAAGTGCAGTTCACCATGTGACGCTGCCGGTCCACGTCCGTATCCACAAACCTGCCACAAATAAAAATGTACATGGTGAGTTTAATTACTAGGAATCAGAGGAAGTGGCTAAAAATGCTTCAAAAGTTACATCTCTAATAAAAGGCCAGTATTTTCTGAGTATGAATGTAAAGTTAGATGTGGGGTACAACAAGGGAATATCCTTGGGCTGACTCTTTTTATAATTTATGTAAACGGATCTTCCGTCAGCTCATTCTGAGGTAATTTTATTCATTGACAATACCAGCATAAGTTATGCCAACCAGGACATAGATCGAGTAATCAATACGTTGAATAAAGAGCTGGTGCAATCAAATGCTTGGTTCGAGAGCAACTTTGCTCTAGATGTCTCAAAAACTGTTTCAAGGATATATTCTGGTTTCAAAATAGGCCCCTCTTGATATTCCAGCACAAAAAATTAAGGGGAACAATGTGAGCAAAATTGTATCGTATACATTTCTCGGTGTCGTAATATGAGCAACATTGTTTCATATACATTTCTCGGTGTCGTTATAGAAGATAAGTTAAGGTGAAACCCACATGCCGATAGGCTTTCTAGTGCATGCTTTTTACCGCATCAAATCCATAAAATCACCAGTAAAATAGACGCTAGAATCAAATATTTTGCTCATATTGAATCGCCCCTTCGTTATGGCATCTCATTCTGGGCTCAGTGTACCACGGATTTTAAGCAGAAGATTTTTCACCCTTCAGAAATGGGCAATAAAAATCCAAATAACACGGACAGTTTTCAGTCGTGTCGTGGGTCTTTAAGGAATCTTAATAAACCATGCCATCACTATATTTATTTGAGTGTATTGAACTAATAATACTTAAGGATATACCAATATTTTAAAAAACCAATGTAAAAATATTATCATTGCAATAGGCCGATGAATAGCTTACTATTATCTCGTCCTAACGTCGAAATTTAACGCAGAGAGCCTAATTACGTGGGAATGTCTCTCTTTAATAAATTACCGAAAAACCTACTTAATATATAGAGAAGATAAAACAATTCTTTTTCTAAAGTTAGAATGCTAGTAATCATAGCCATTTCAATTTCTCAAGCCGTGCTATAGAGAGCTGGCAACAATGCATCATTGACAGTTTGATTTGTGAAAATGTGGTGTGTTTTTTTTTAGTTTTACGTACAATTGTGAATGTTAATTAGTGTAAATTACTCACCTATCTACAACAGCACTTTAAGGTAATATAAATCTTTTTTCAACAAATTTGGATTATAACATCGTTTTTAAGTACAAAAACATTGCTGCAGTGCTATTAGCTACATAGATTGCCTATTCATGCAGTATTTTACAGATCCCATTAAAAGTTTTAGTTCATAACTATTACATATTTTATTTATTTTATTTTCTATTTATTTCATCAATATACAATATAAAGCAGATGTAAATTTATCTCCAGCTAAATAGGTGTGGCAGATGCAAACAGATAATATTGATGGGTAACGCACTCAACAATAAAAAAAAAAAAATTCAGTGCGCCCATTTCATATAAGGTTTGGATAATTAATGAATTTTATATATACAAATATATATACAGTAGAGCATCAATTATTTGAATGCTGGTCATCCGAAACATTGGTTAACCGACATTTCCGATCAGCAAATTCAAATTCACAGCCCAAAATTACGCTAGTGGCCGGTTGTAGCTCTGCAGTGATACACCGATTTGGCTTCACCCATCTACTGGCTTTAATTACATGACTAGACTCGCATAGGTAGTGGTGTGTCTCATTACAACTGGGGCAATGTCCTCCACTCCTGGAGCAGCTCTAGATGCACTGCTGAACTTACCACCCCTGCATATTCAGATTGAACAGGTGGCACAAGCCAACATGTACAGACTATCTGCCCGAGGGAAGGTAAACTGGATTTCACAAGCCCTAAGATTTATCCTAGACTTGGTCCGTGAAACTCCAACCCTCAACATGGTATCAGATACCATGCTTCCACTGTTGAATTTTGAAAAACTTTTTACAGTGGTGCTAAAAAACCAACCTTGGAGAGTGACCAAACCTTGAAAGAAGTATAAATTTGGGGAAATACGCCTCCATCTTCCAAGCGGAGGTATAAGCCATTATTGAATGTGCGGATATCAACCTCCAAAAGAACACACCAACCACCGAATCTATATCCACTCGGATAGCCAGGTAGCTCTTATGGAACTAGCCTCGGTCACTATCAGTTCAAAGCTGGTGCAAAACTGCGTGGCACTGCTGAACTCCCTGGATGAAAAGAACAGGGTAGTTCTAAGATGGCTTCCCGATCATGCAGGAATCGAAGAAAATGAAAAACCCAACGAGCTTGCTAAGGCGGGAGCAAAGGGAACATTACACGGTCTCGAACCATGCTGTGGCGTACCAAAAAGCCTGGCAAACCTAATGCTCAAATAACTATGTTCTCAACAATCCTTCAACCACTGGAACAACATGCCATGTTTGAATCTGTTAGTGTGGTTTTTTGCATTGTTACGACCCTACAAAACACTGTCTCAATATATTCTGCAAATGTTCGGTTATCCGAAAAATCAGTTATCGGAACACACCCCCAATCCCCAATCGTTTCGGATAATCGAAGCTCTACTGTTTATATATCATGTCTGTGATTGTTTATTTAGCAACTCTTTTTTTAGCTCTGAGCTTAACGTATATTTCATTTCCTTACCTAGACCATTTTACAAAGTTGCCGCCGGATGGGCGAAACTAACTTTATAAGTTTTTGTTTTATGTTCTGGTAATATAGTGACCTTTACGGCCAGACTATTTTATAAGTGGAAAAAGATAATTCGGTGACTTGCTTCTTATTATTTTCATTGCAAATTTGGCCAAATGAAGCCATATTTAGCAATACCCAATTATAGAGGAATGGTGAAATATTGGTTCTTGGTGGAATGTTGGAATAAAACCTGGCGCAGGCATTTTAAATCATATGAATTCTATTTTCGTCTGATTTGCGCAAACACAGTTAAAGATATAACCATTTTTTAAAAGTATTCCTAACTTATCTAGCACTTTTATTAACATTAGTAGATCCTTAATGTCCATGTCATGTATTTTGGAGCGTTGATTATTCATTTTGGCTTGTGCCCGCTAAATATCCATTTATGCCACTTACTTGGAATCTTCTAAGTTGCAGTATCGGAAGTAGAGTTGCGAGCTGGTCAGGTTAGAGAACTCGACAAAGCGGAAGCTGCAGTTGATGAACTGAACGTGAGAAAAGTACATGTCTCGGAAGGTGCAGTTTTCGAATGTAGAGTTCATATATATCACATTCTCCAACGACGAGTTGTAAACGGCAAACGATTTCGACTGGTTCACCAACTGTGAAAGAAAATATATAAATGTTTGCAGCTGTTTGAGATTTTTTTTTTTTGAAAACCCACTGACTTCAATTTACATACAGCCAGATCTGGACTGGGTTCTTGACTGAACAGAGGTTGGTCACCTTGAAAGTGGAGAGGTGTGTTATGCAACATGTTGGCAGAAACACTCCAAAAATTACACACTCACTGAATAACTTACCATTAAAGGGAGTGACAATTGGTGAGTGTCAAAGCTACTGGCGAACCTGCCACTCCAGGATATTTCAACGAACGTTATAGATGAACGCAGAGACTTTTCGACGAATACAATCCACATACCAAGCTCAACCACTGCCCGTCAGAGGCCAATTCTTATGGCAAGTCACTGAGCAAAGAGATCCAGCGGGCAACCTTGCCCCCCTGACTCCCAGATTTAGATGGATTTCTCCATCCTCTAGTCTGGTCACGAGTTCGTAGTCTTTTGTTCGGCCTCTACCTAGTTTAATAGATGCAGTATTCCGCAACTCAGAAATATTGCAGATCCCAAGGCGTCCTTTACTGGGCAAATATGACCCGAGATCGGGTGGCCAACGGATCGTTTCTAAGAATAGGTGATATCAGGTCAACATCTACACCACACATCTTAGAGAACATATATTCCCAGATCACTCCGGGTCTCCGCCCTGTTCCGCCCTAGGTATTCCCCAGATCCACAGTGCCGCGGTTTCATCAGGTTAAATCCCTCGTCTTGGAGGCACCCGGATAGGAGCTGCCCCCGACTAGACATAAGCACATTAGGAACCCAAACGGAGTGACCAGTCGGAAAGATCTTAGAGTGACCATATCGCACGATTTAAAATGGAAACCGCAGAGAGCAAACTCTACCAGACATACCTTATTCGGAAAGCCATTCAAAATCTATCTACACCATTAGCTGTAAAGATTTACAAGACCTGTGTTCAACCGCTGTTTGAGTATGAATTCCAAATATAGAACCAGTACTTTGAGAAAAGCATCGACTTGCTTGGTCAGCATTGATCCACAAAAATTCCATATGGGCTAGGAACTATGAAGTACGAGAACGGCTTACAATTTTAAATTGCCAGCGCTACAGCAGAGATGACATGATTTTGAAGAAGAGAAGAGAAGATATGCTTGAATCCTACAAGGTGCAGTTGTTCGGTCTTACCTTTTACCCTATCACTGGCGGCACTCACCTGCGAGAACACAGAAACTTGTTAAGTCGGACTTTTCGTTTGGTGAATGACTGGAATGGACTGCCGTAACAAGTTGAATAGTGATTTTGTAAACAAGTTCAAAAACAATTATGAGTTCTGTATATACTTGACAGTTAATGGATATATAGGCATATCATCAAATTGCTATTCGTTCATTAATTAATTAATAATGACAATTGTATTTAAATGCCTTCCCAGATCTCAATTACCTCGCTCGTTGACGCTATTCAGAGGATAATTAATGTCCCCTTTGTAGTAATACCCCTTGCACAGCTAGATATACTTTAGCTGGCTGCAAGGCAGCCTTAGATCAAAGACGGTATATTTACTGCCACGATAAAGTCCCTGCTGTTATTCGCGAGGTAATTAGCCTCTCAGTGGCTCGTGTCAACAAGGGTCTTACAGTACCCTCCAAGCCACCAAAATACGGTTTGTGCCGGATGGCTCTAGAAGCAAAAAAAAACATTCTACTACATACCTTTCTCAATAATCAAGAAAGCTTCAGATAACTCTCACTATCTTTGAAGATAGTGAGAGTTATTCTGGGCAAAGGGATGTGCACCCGAGACATTCGGGGAATTGTTACTGCTTAGAGATCAAATCAACCACCAGAATCTAATCTAAGCTTTCTCCATTATTGAGAAACGTTTTGTAGTGGAATGATTTTTGCCTTTAGAGCCATCCCGCATAAACTGTATTGGCGGTTTGGAGGGTACCGTCAGACCCTTGTTGGCACGAGCTACTGAGAGGCTCATTACCTCGCGAATAACAGCAACGACTTAGTCATGGTGGTAAGTATACCGTCATTGATCTAAGGCCGCCTTGCAGCCGACGCAAAGTATGTCTAGCAGTGCAATTGTTACAAAGGGGACGTGAACTATATTCTGAATAGTTCCAATGAGTGAGGTTACTAGGGTCTGTAAGTGTATGCTGAAAGGCATTTGAATAAAATTTTGGCTTCTCTGGTGTCCAGTCATAATACATTATCTTCCAGTGCATTGGAGGAGAAATGCAAAAGTTCTCAACTGTTGTCCAGTCATTCTGGCATTAAAGGCCAATGGCATGAGCCATACTGTTGCTGTCATACCTTCTCGCAAGAGAGACTTATTTTGGTCCACATCGCTGATGGTTCTACTGCAATACCCCAGACCAGTACCATTCTAGTTGATTCC
>JAOPUG010000174.1:2723895-2735801 GCA_027564375.1 Micropterix facetella
CTCTGAATAGCTCCAACGAGCGAGGTTACTGGGGTCTGGAAGTGTATGCTGGAAGGCATTTAAATAAAATTTCAGCAGCTCTGCTGTCCAATCATAAAGTATTATTTTCCAATGCATTGGAGGGGGATCAGTTTTGATTTTTTTCGAAACATCCATCTTTTCTGAACAAATAGTTTTTGATCTTTTCCGAAACATCACCTTCTGCGAATGGGTTAATTATGAACTCCAAGATAGGCTCAAGATTCTTAAATTGTTGGAAACGAGATTTAAATTCCTCCAAAAGTGCATCTAATTGTGGGGCAAAAGAAATGGTATCAATATCTTTGTCGCATACATGCATTGATCGAAAATTTTCTTTAAATTTGGAAGTGTGAAGTTGAATTTTTAAGTAAATCGGATTTCCAGAGTCAGTTTGGCTTTGAATGTATTCACCGATCCAACCAACCATATTCGCAACATTTCGATTTTTTCCTTGCATTTCCAAGTTTAGTTCATTCAGTTTTATTTTTATATCAGTGAGAAACCCCAAATCTGCAAGCCATGAGTGATTAGTCAACTGTGGATAATCTTCCTTTCTCGTTGCCAAGAACTGTTTGATTTCGTTTATCAAACTGAGAAAGCGTACAAGCACTTTGCCCCTGCTCAGCCATCGAACTTCCGTATGCAATATCAAGTCCGCGTACTCAGCATCTTCATCTTGCAAAAGATGCCGAAACAAACAGTGTTGCATTGCCGCAACCCTAATAGAATTAACTATCTTTACGACAATCTTATGATGTGTTCAAAACGAAGAATTTTGGCACATAACGCCTCTTGGTGGATGATGCAGTGGTAAAGAGCGAATTGATCATTTACCATACACAGCGCAATGAAGCCATTTTTATTGCCTATCATTGCAGGTGCACCATCAGTCACTATTGCAGCTAACTGTTTTAATGGTAAGTGACTTTCTTCTGCAAAGTTTATAAATGCATCGTAAATAATCTTTACCTTGTGTGCAACCCTTCATCGGCAACAACTTCAAAAACTCTTCCTTTGTGGTAAAATCATTAAATACCATTTTAATAATAATATATAGCTGTGCAACTTTTTAATATCACTTTCCAACTCCGATTTCATATTAGTAGCGATAACTTCGATTCTTCTCGACACTTCTGGCTGACAATGGTATCGCTTCAATAGCCGCAATAATTTCAGTTTTGTTTTTAAAATTCTGAAAGACAGAATCAGCAGCTGTTAAGAATGCTTCCTTTATTATTTCCCCGTCTACAAAAGGCTTTTTCTTTTTAGCCAACAAATGAGAAACCTTTAAAGATGCAATAGTAGCACTTATCGAACGTTGAACTGGCCTGGTTAAAAAAAACACTTCAATTCAATTCAGTATTTGGGGGAAATCTACTGTTATAAGGCGCATGCAGAGTATTGAAGTGTCTTTCGATGTTACATTTTTTAGGCACTGCTACACTACCGTTGCATAATAAACAAATACTTTTTCCGTTAAACTCAATAAAAAAGAACTGTTCTTTCCACTCTCAATTAAAATAGTAAGTCCTTGGTCTTTTACTCATTCAGGTCTACAATTATGTAGCTAAAACTAATGACACAAAAATGCAGGTACTTAACGCTGAGTATCGCAGCGCACTGACTCACTCGGGCGGGCGGGGGCACCGGAGGAGGATCGCACTTTATTACGCCTTGCCGAAACTGTTGGCTTATTCCAAGAAATGACGTGTTTTGTGGAGGGCGCATCAAAAAGCCGCCGCGAGCACACGTGCGCCCGCTTCCACAGCCTTGCCGACCGCTGCAGTAGACCCTCTCTATAACGCAAGTTTGGGGCAGTAATATAAACCCCCCCGTACAGGCTGAACTACATTATAACGAAAGACAATACAACAGTTCACCCATACACTTGAGATCTAACAGTATTTACTACCTTGTGTACATATGATATTCAGTAATTATGTACTTTTAAATAAAAAGCATGATATTTTAACCAGTAAGTTTATTTATCAATAGAAAACATATCCCTTTTAAGTGATGCAAGTTGTAATATTTTCATGCAGTCCACAATTTCTTGCGATTCCACCTATCTCGTTACCGTTTCAATGTCTTGTTATGCCTCCTATAATAAAAGGCACATTTGAAGTATGGTCAGCCATTTCTTCATTCCCTTCTTCTTCCTTCACCGCAAACCGTCTCAACAATCATTAGATCAGACATATGCTGACTGTACCATCAACTGTTACCTATTTGTCTAAAATTTGGCTTTCCGAGCTGCATTTTTTTTTCAGGAAAGTCCAGAATCTTCGTTGTGTTTATAAATAAACAACATCAATTCGTTTTATTTTGTTATTTAGCTCCTTATTGCACCCTCAGGTATTCCCAACTCTCTCCTTACACATGCCTTAGAAACACCGCTTTTCACTTTGTTAATAATTTCCAGTGTTTCTTTAAGACTGTACGCTTTCTTTTTACTCATCGTGATGGCTCGTAATTGCAAGCGGTTTGGCACAGACACAGGACGTAGCAACGTAGCTTGCAGATCAACTGACGGCCGACAAATGATGAAATAAACGAAACCCTGCCCACTCTCACCTCCAGAGTGTAATAAAAGTTGAATGACAACCCCACCTACCATATTACATCCGAATCTGCAGTATAACGAGCCGTGATGATATTGCGAAAAGAAAAAGAAAGATGGTATAGCGAGGGTCTACTGTATTTTTGGAATCTTGATTGTGACTTGTGAGAAATATGCATGGAAGTTACCGTTACCTCTGTATGTTCTTCGTTCGTCTCGCCGTCTCCATATCTTTCATAAAGTTTTGACTGACGTAACATGAATCTTCTTTCACTTGGTTAATCACGTAGGTTTCGTCCATAACATGTAATTGCCTGTATGAGATTACTTCTTTTAAGTGGTTCGTTAATACTTTGCCACCGACGTCTATTCGTCTGATACCGTCTCGAAACTTCTTCCCCTTAATATAAGGTATAATGTAAGTGAAACTGTATCCTGTAAAATCATAAAATAACATTTTAAATAATCGAGAAGGCTGCTTATCAAAAAGATATGGCTTATAGGCCGACATGATTACAACAATTTGATGGTGCGTATCACAGAGAAGCTAATTAGTAAGAGAAAGATCATTTTTACAACCTCGCAGGATCGTAAGACGGGGCCAAGTCTTACAATCCGTCGAGGTTTTGTTACTATGTACGATAACTCAAGTGAACTACGTCCGATTTAAAAAAAATCTTTCGCCAATCGATAGTTATGGCCAATGCGCAGAGCGCAGTTAATTTTGAGGCCTGTATGACCTACAGTTTATTTATTTCAAGTCAGCATAGTTTGTGGCTGCCGCCTCTCTGCCAAAATATGAAAAGTATTAGGAGATTATGCGCCTGTAAGAGGTCTCTTTCATTGTATTTGGAACCTATTTTTAAAATACTCTAATATATCTATTGAGTGTTACTTAACTATGCCCAAGCTTTCTTGTAAGTGATTAGAAATTCAGTCGATAGATGGCGATCGAACATTCTTTACTCGCGACAGTAACTGTATTAGGAGTTCATAAGGGTTCGAGAGTTTGATAGCTGATACATAAGTAGCGTCGGTTTTGTTCGATCTTCACTCTTCGCGGATATGAGCGTAATCATCCATTTTTCCATGAAATGACGACCAATAAAACCCACGATAATTAACAAAAGGAAAATTATATTGGCGGATATTAAAAACAATCATAATAATCATTGGTATAAAGTAGTCATAATCATAATCAAATAACAAATAAAACAAAATAGGTAAAAAAAATAAATACAATATCAAAAATGTAGTCATTCATAAATAATAAGTAAGTACAAACGGAGCTGCCATGGAATTCACCGACCAGAGTCGGGCCCATCATAATAATATTGTTACACTTTTAAGGGCCATCTTCCGAGATAGGAAGTCAAGAGTTATACCTGAACGGAGGCCTGTGCATCCGAGACTTTCAGAGAAATGATACTGTTAGAGACAGAATCGACCTCCAGAATCCAATCTGCAGCTTTCTCGATTATTTAGAAAGGTTTTGTATTGGAATGTTGTTGGCCTTTAGAGTCATATCGCACAAACTGTATTGGTGGTTTGGAGGGTACTGCGTAAGGACCTTAATGGCACGAGCCACTGAGGGGCTAATTACCTCGCGAATAACAGCAAGGACTTTGTCATGGCGGTAAGTATAACATTCTTGATCTAAAGCCGCTTTATCGCCAGCCAAAATATGTCTAGCTGTGCAAGGGGTATTGCTACAAAGGGGACATGAACTATCCTCTGAATAGCTCCAGCGAGCAAGGTTACTGAGGTATGGAAGTGTAAGCTGAAGTGCATTTAAATAAAATTTCAGCATCTCTGGTGTACAGTCATACCCCATTATCTTCCAGTGCATTGGAGGGGGAACGCAAAAGTCTCCAACTGTCGTCCAGTCTTTCTGGCATTGAAGGCCAACAGCATGAGCCATACTGTTGCTGTCGTAATCTCCCCACAAAAGGGACTTTTTTGCTCTACTCATGGTCATTTAGATCACTCATGGTCGTACTCAGAGCAGTGACCCCCCCCCCCAAACCAGACCAGTACCATTCTGGTTGATTCCAACAAGAAACTTTTTGTTGGAAGCTTAGTGCCACCGTGTAGTGAGGGTGAGATAATACATGATTTCCCTATGTGAGAAGGAAATCACGCCTTCCGTGTCTCTGTTTATCTCGTCTATATATTATTTGGCCACCCGAGCTGAGAAATCGCGCTCGTGCGGCGTTATTTGGTCTAGCTGGTAAATATTTGAAAACACGCCTGTACAGACAAGTCTACACGCGGAGAAACTATACCTAAATGCACGGAAATCTATGATACTAAAGACGCGCTGTGGCGGTATATAATGTGCCTGCGTAGTACATGTTAGCTGTGCAAATATAATCATAAGCCCTCTTTTATAACATAAAGCATGATTTATATCATTTATGAGAAAATTATATTATTTACTTGAAAAAATCCACCCGAACCACCATTCTCCATCTCCATTATTAATATTAAAAAAAAATCGCAATTAAGAGTATGCTTTATTAATCGGCACAGTGAAATCATTACCATTGACTGGCAACCTGGCTATTTAAACTCTGGACCCTGACTAACCATGTCTATTTTATTGACATGAAAGCGATCTGTAAGTTCGGATGCATAGCCAGGTCAAAATGTTCGATACACCAAATGTATGATAGATTTCATGAAACAAGAGCTGGGTAACTAAAGAATCGATAGCAACCAACAGTCGGTTTGTACATATAGCTTACATATTTTATAATATTCTAACTAATGAGGTTATGGCGGTGGTCGACGAAATCTCTGGGTGTAGACGAAAATATAGGGGTAAGCGTACATTGCTGGCAGTCTATTTCACGAACGCGGTGCGCTACGATGCCAAGCGAGCTTCGATGGAAAGGAATTGATAAAACTCTACCTGAACCTGAAGCTATACTCGTTTGGATGACAATGGCCGGTTTTTGTTTTATAAATTTACAAATTCGAAAAATCAAAATTTAGATACAATGGAATAAGGTTAGATCGAAGGAAAAGATAAAAATATCCCAAAGTGGAGCACCAGGCGATCGAGAGAGTTACGGGAGCGCCGATTAGCGGCGAAAGCTAATCCAGCGGGACAAAAGACTAGTTATAAAATCAATGATATTTCCTATTTCATTGATTAAAATCCCGCAAAGAAATCGTAAATCATGACTTTTCCGCTTAAAACAATATAGCTTGGACATGAATGAGTCCACCCCAAATGTATAAAACTTTGTATGGTTGATAGTGACCCGTTCGATGTTGCAATAAACACGATGAAAGAGAAAAAATATATGAAATGCAAATAATTTTTAGTCCATGAAACCGACGTTTTCTTTAATTATTATTTCGGCCACCCAATTGGCCAAGTCTAGAAATCGTGCGCAAAAAATGTTAGTATGCACGATAACTCGAGTAAACTGCGTCCGATTCAGAAAAATCTTCCGCAATCGATAGTTATGACTAATGCGCAGATCCCAGTTAATTTTCGTGTATGTACGTCCTACGGTTTGTTTTTATTGTAATAAATAAAATAATACAATTAATCGATGTATCACTGGGCGAGAAATGAAGTAGCAGGTGAACATATGCGCTGCAGCGGTGCGTTTATATATGATTACGTCATTCGCCATGCCCCAGGAGCACGCGTGCAAGCGAGATGCAGTGCTGCAGTCGGCATTGCCCGAGATGGCTTGCGGGCGACTCGTGTGACGCGAGCCCACGCCTCTTACGTCATTTCATATGAGCGCCTAATATCGACGCGGATAAATGCCTAGCCATGTGTTAGATAAATAAAATTAATGATGGAGATAGATGAAGAGTTTCTTAAATCAGACGTAGTTATCGTGCATAGTAACAAAACCTCGCAGGATTGTAAGAAGACTTGCCCCCCTCAGGGGGAGGGGAGGGGGGAGTAAATGTTTCAACTAGGCATAAAATGTTATATTAATAGTTAAATAGAGGTTTAAATTAACGTATGAATAAAATATTTATTTAACAATCTTCATATCTTATGACTAATGTAGGCGGAGGAACATCGATGAAAACGTGATAAAATGGCTTTATGTGTTTTATATTATTGTGGTTTTTTAAAATAACATATCCCTAAAATAACGTATGAAATAAGTAAGTTTGCGAAGATTGGAAGATATTCATATTACTTTGGCTACCTGAGTGGCCAAAATCTAGAAAAAAGTCACACGGGGCTAGGGACTATCAACCACGCAAAGTTTTTGGAAAGCTTTTTCTCTCAGAGCAATTAAAGCGGAAGAATATTTGGGGCATCATGAGATGTATCTCTAACGTAACATTTGAACCCCTTCCACACAGTAACTCCACTTCATTGAGGGAGTCATTACAGGAGTGGCACAATTGATCTCTCGTGGTTTACGTGGTCAGTTGAGGTAGTTATTTTACTCTACCCTGAACATTTTAATATATTATACATACATACACTAAAATAATCATATGGGCTGAAGTTTGACAAAACCTTGGGTTTTCCTCCTGCCCCAGTTTTTCTTTGAATTGTTTTTATTTCTTTGGGTTTAATCCCCTTTTTATTGTTATCATGTTTTATTTTCTGCTTTCTTTTTTTTGATTTTCTCTTTTTCGTCATCAGATTCATCGCCACTCACGTTTTTGCTTTGTATTGCAATCTTATCATGTGTGAGCTTTGCAACGATCTGAGTAGTTTGTACATCATTTGCAGCACTTCTATTCTATTTAGAGAGTAGACTAGATTAGTCTTAATTTTTTCACATAATTACCAGCTTTGTCGGCATTTTTAATTATACTGCTTGATTTGGAATGCGATGAGCTCGCTATATTCATTACGTGTCTTTAAAAAAATATTTATTTATTTAAACATTATTATATTTATATTTCGTTTTACATAAATTGCGTTACATGTTTTAAAACATTTCTTTTAATATATAAAAGAAAAGTCGCAAAAGGGCATTCTTCTTTAGGATTATATCACCCCACGAGGTATACACCTGTGTCGGGGTGATAATTAATAAGTGCTGTGATGTTTTCCTGAGCCTGTGCGCGTTGTCTGCTGTCTCCTTCTGTCTCATTGGATCAAATACATGTATATGCAGGATATTGTATGACATAATATAATATAGCCTAACGTAATATAGTATAACCTAATATAATATAATATAATATACATAATATAGCGTAAAATATATGTTAAAAATAGGACATTTTTTATTATTAATAAATATAAAGGTATTCTCTTTTTCATACTTTATATAGCCACTATAATATATTGAAACACATAAGCTACATAAAGCTAACATAAATTTTCAATTTTATATACTAGTCAATTTAAAATACGTAGCACGTACTTCACCGTATAATTTCGGAAATATAATTTTAGCATTATTCTCTAGTTGAGTTAGACAGCCAATGTGTCACCCCTCTCTTGTGTTTGTTTTCTGTTTCTTTTAATGTATGTCCTATGTCTGAGTATAGTTTATATCCGACATATATGTAGTGTCATTGTCCGTATACAGTCCTCGTTTTGGGTTGTATCTGTTTATCTTTGTGTCTAGTGTTGTGTTTATGTACGGGTTTGTCTCTATCCTTATTCTCCATGAGGTTCCTCCGATAGCGCATTAGAACAGTGCATATGTATAGTTGGCGTACGTCTAGTACTTTAAAGTCTATATATAGGTCGCCTTATTATAATACTTAGTAAGTTATCGTATTATTCTTCTTCGCCAATGAGTTATTGTCATAGTATCATCACATTATTAACCAATGATATTATTCTTAAAAGATAGATTGTACCTACTCGTTCATATGTTGAGACTTCATATTTTTCCTCAAAATCGGATAATTTATCTGTCAAATCTAATTTGTTTATAATAATACACTGTGATGTAATGATTTATCAATAATACTGCATATTATTGATATTGTATCGTCCTTTTTTCTGAGTTGAGTTTTCTCTTTACATATTCGGTCGAATTAATTGCAGTTATTCTCTAGTTCCTCTTCGACTTTTTGATTCAAGTTGTTTATTTTATCTTATTAGGAAACAAATATCTAGTAATCTACGACGTGAATTTTAAAGTGTTTATCTCCCAAAAAGCTTATATAATTTCACAATGAACATTTTACAAAGCTGATTGTCAATACGTCCATCTTGGATCTATACTGTGGAGATAGCTAAAATAAACTACTCTGCGACGTGTTATTAGCCTCATCACTGAGGGCTCTAAGGTTACAACCATCATCCCCTGATTGGTAATCCCTGCCTTATGCAAAATGGCTTAACACCTATTATAACAAGTTTCTCTCGTCACTATGACTCTAAAAATACCCATATACGCTATGCTTGCTCTACCTATTGGTCAGATCCTCCTCCAGGCCAAGTAAACCTGATTCACTTGCAGCAGCACCTGCGGGACTCTCAGGGAGACTGCATACCAAATTTGGTTAAGATCGGACCACAGAAAGTCTTCAAACATATGGACAAACAAACAAACAGCATGCATTAGACTATATGGCCCGTCCTACGTAATACTACGGACGGACCAAAAAGGAGGGTATTATGTTTTACTCTTGAATTTAATTTTATTACGTAATATTTATATATCTTTTTAAAATAGGTTAGCAATGCGAAACTGGTTCAGATTTTACGCGGGACAGGAGTGACTGCTCCCGCTAGAGAGATAGATGGGGTCAAGAGAGAGCGTTAGCGGCCGGCTTGCTAGTCGTGATTACGAGCGTGAACCATGAGTGATTTGTTCACGAACCGTAATGGGTCTTTTGGAACCATGGTAAGTAGCCGAATCTGCGGAATGGAATAACTCGTGGAATAACTCCATGGAATGGAACGCTGGTAGGAGTGATAAAGTCGTCGTGATATCGAGTTCAAATTCGGGGTAGAACTCCAACCAGGAGCTGTAATGACCGATCGCTAGTTCCTACGTATCTGCCAAGTTATGATTAACCGAATTAAACTCTTCGAATATACCACAAAAGACACTGATTGAATTTGACAATGACTAATTTTCATATTTCCCTACCTCATTAAAGGTGAGTTTGACCAACTTATTGTACATTTAACTAGATTTACGTCTCGATAACCATAATTAAATCGACGTATGATAAATTTCTCGACCTCAATTGGAGTTGAATAATGACTTTCTACGTGTTAAGATCGGTGTAGAAGTTCACGTGTCCATTGGTCGTAAACCGCATGGCCATAAAAATGGCACCATACGAGACTGAAATATTTAGAGCGGGTAAGTAAAAGAGTAATAAAAATGTTATTCGCTGTTATAATTGTGTGGGATCATATAGTGTAATGTGAGATATATCGTAAAGGAAAGAAGGACAAAAAACTATAAAATTGAAATAAAACCCACACACGATAATCCTCGCGAGAAGGAAAGGTGTCACAATAAATTTTAAGTTACTTACTTCCACTTCTTTCACCCTTACTTGGATTTATTCCTAAGGTAAACTATAATAAAGCGACATGTAAATATGTAATATTATGCATTGTGTAACTTGTTATATTGTAAGATGAATATGAAACATAAGATGACATGAATATGCAACATGAAAAGCAGCAGGTAATATTGTGAGATGAATATGGTAAAGGAAAGAAGGAGGGCAAAACACTATAGAATGAAAATAAACCTACAAACGATAATCCTTGAGAGAAGGAAAGGTATCACAGCATATTTAAAGTTATTTACTTACACTTTTTCCATCCTTACTTCCACTTCTTCCTAAGGCTGGCCTAAATCTCTTGAACATGTGCATTAATCAACATGTCAACGTGTAATATGGTGTATTGTGTGATTTTCTGAGATGAATATGAAATATGAGATGAGATGAATATGTAGCATGTAATATTGTGACATGAAAAGCGACATGTAAATTTATGAGATGAATAAGGTAAAAGTAAGAGGGACAAAAACCTATAAATAGGAAATAAATCTACAAACGATAGTCCTCGCGAGAAGGAAAGGTTTCTATTCTCTGTGTTCACCGACTTTCAGATTACACGGCTTAACAGATTGAATTGAAATTTGAAACATAGATTCCTGCGGGGTAAAGTAATCGGTATGATTCATAAAAAATAAACTTTTGGTCCCCGGGGGATTTATCTGGAGCGAATCATAATTTTGCCGCTAATCAAGTATCGGCGCGTTACCAGTTTGTTATCAGCTCTACCGGTAGATGGCGTTGTCGTGACATCACAATTTCAAAAATTAAACTTCCAATTTAATGTTTTCTCTATTTATTAATCAAATACAATTAAATGTCTCTCTAGCACGGAGTCTATACCGTAATCGGCGCCGTAGCGCGGCGATTAGAATAAAATCGGGAATATTTATTACGAGATTTGACAGTGTAAAATTGTGCACCTCGTAGAGAAATGTCTAAATCTGCTGCACAAAAACGTAAGTTTGATAAGCAACGCCGCAAAATAAAATTGAAGACGAACTGCGAGATTTTAATTTAATGAATTTTGTTTAACCTATTGATTTCAATATCCCGCCATATAACATTCAAATAGCTACGCGGAGCGATACGAGAAGGGAGGTCCACGTCCCTTTCTATGGGCAGCAGTTTTTATACTGGCAAACGCCTCATTTTATTTATTAAATTTTTAATTGGTTCAGTATCTAAGGGGGGGTGGACACTTTAGTTCCTAATAACTATTGCCGTCTTTGAAGCATTTATAACAGGAAAAAAGCAGATATGCAAAGAATTTTCAGTTCAAAAATATACAAACGACAGAAGAATACCAAAACTATTATATTGATATGTGCCCTGTGGGCACGGGCTAAACCTTGATATTAGCTTATGATAAATTATGGAGTGGAAATTCCTCGTATCCATTTTATTTTGTCCATCGACAAGTCAATTTAAATTTCGACGGAACATTTTCTCCATCGGCCCGTCAATTTCCGTATTGCCTATTACATGTTTTTTCTGTAAACTGTGTTAGGCTAATTACATTTAAAAAAATCTAAATCAAAATATTTCATTAAGTGGCGTTGATGTGCACTTGTCATATATATAATTTTGGAATTCTATATGTGTTCTCCCACATACAGTTTAAACACCTTAACCGATTGAGTTGAATTTTGAAATATAAACTCCTGACAGATCAAGTAATCGGTGCGATTCATAAAAAATCAACTATTAGTCCCAGGAGGCTCCTCTGGAGTGAATCAAAATTTCACCAAAAAGCAAGCATTGGTGTCGCCTGGCGGCGGCCAACCGTAATTACAAACCGCGTTCGGTTTTATCAACTATGCCGGTAGATTGCGTT
>JAOPUG010000174.1:2952201-2963356 GCA_027564375.1 Micropterix facetella
TAATCATTTGTCTATGGGGAATTCAAAAGTGTAAAATTTAAGAAAAGTCGGTTTCATGGACTAACAATGATATGCGTTTCATATTTTTTTCCTTTTATCATGTTTATTGTAACATCGAACGGGTTACTATCAACCACACAAAGTTTTTGGACAGCTTGTTCTCTCAGTTCAATTAAAGCAAAAGAACATTTGGAACGTCATGAGATTAATCTCTGACGTAACATTTGAACCCCTTCCAGACAGTAACTCCTCTTCATTGAGGGAGCCATTACAGGAGTGGTACAATGGATCTCTTATGGTTTACGTGCTCAGTTCAGGTAGTTGTTTTAGACTACCCTGAACATCCTAATATATTATACATGCACACAAGAAAATATGGGCTGAAGTTTGACAAACCCATCGGTTTTCTCCCTGCCAAGTTTTATCTATTTATTTAGTGGGCGAAAAAGACGCCATGTTTGTTGCATCATTATTGTTCAATTATTGTTTATTTTTTTTATTTCTAAGATTCGAAAATTAAATATTAATGTCTTCTTTTTGTGCCCAGTTACCTAGTGAGTTTCCTTTTTATTTTATTATCTCGCTACAAGTTAAGTTATTATTGATTTGCGGTTTTCCTTTCTGTAGGGTACTTATTATTCGGCTGTAAAAATCAACGGGTTATTCAGGAATTTAATTAATTACAAGTTGTTATTTGTGTTTCCTGGCCCCGCTTGTGCTACACATACAGACACCTTGCTGATTACCGCGCTCAATCATCACTCGCTGTGGTCCTCGAAATCGTAGTGGAAACGCGAACGACCTTTTCTTTAAATGTGCAGTTTACGACATTTATTTTGGTTTTTTATTTTCCTTGTGTATAAAATATATGTTATTTTTGTAGGTTTAATTTTACAATATATGTGAGCACACATAAATCCTTTTTATTTACCTACACTTGAAGGTTTTTTTGTTGTCTCTCATTTTTATATTAGTATTTTTATTTTTATCATATTTTTTTTTACTGTTTCAAAATTCTTCCAAAAAAGTATTGTTTTTGACTATTCTTATAACCTTTTGAGTTATGATTATTCCTACTATTTTTTAATATTCCTATTATTTACGCACCTTATTAACATTATTGATTGTTTATTAACATATTACACATTTGACAGTTACCGATTTAACACTGATATTTGACAGCTTAATTTGATCAACTAGTAAGCCTACCTCAGTTCGGGCGGAGCTCAGTTACGTAGACTTACATGCCGTCAACAATCTCCGTCTCTTGCACACTGGTTCAGATCACATGTATTGCATTTATTTAACACCAATGCACCAATAAACCAATGCACGATGTTAGGTGCCGTATAGCGGCTATATTCTTTCACAAGGCAATTCGATTCTCTGACTTACGGAGTTTTTGATGAGCTTGTATTATATATGTGAACGCATTTTGGAGCCGGTGTGCGAGAGATCGAGATTGTTGAGCGGTATGTAGAAATAATTTAAAATTGATTAAATTGATTTTTTTAATTTTTAGAATGGAAATGTTTTATAGCATTTGAAAATAAAAATTGATTGATTGGTTGATTGATTGATTAAACACATCACCAATATATACTTACTATCCTACCCCGGTCATATAGCCATGCGAATAGGCAATAGTCTCCAACAACTTGTGATTATCGTAAACGTTGAGGTCAAAAGAGTAAAGACCAAATGGAAACGTCTGCCGTCTCAAAATTCTACGAAAGCAAAATGCGGATGTGCCGCAGTTCGTTCGGTTTAGATGGAGTTCATCGAGTGATAATCACGATTTTCAGTTTTGAAGAAACAACTACAAGGAGACTCTCTACATCAGATGATATCTGTATTAGTCACTGAAAGCCCCCGAGCCTCTCCAAGTTTCTTTTAGATAAAGTCAATGAAATGGAGAAGGACATAGGTCTCAACTCATAGAAAACTAAATCTATGGTAATCTCCAAAAAAGAGCTGGAGTCATCAATCTACTCTATACGCTTAACAGTATAAAGAATCTTAATACTCGTACATTTTATTTGCAACACTATTATTCAACAAGTATACAACCAATAGCTCACTCATGTATAGCTCACTCATGTGTATCTTTTATAGATTCAATATCAAGTATTTACGACTGATTTCATTATGTGAAAAAGATAATGATTTAGGTTCAACGATATTTAATTTTATTTTTATTTTTTACATACACATACGTAACAATGAGTTTATCACTCAGAAATTAAATTATCTCCATGGTCTACGCTATGTTGTGTTTTATGATTGCTGATGTCCAGAAGGTTCTCGTTTTTTATTTTATTGTGTTTTGATCGTTTTCATGACTGTATTTTTCCAGATTCGATCACTTTTGCTTCAGATACATAGGATTGAATACGTTATGATCTCGTGTTTTCAATTTGATTCAGGCATTGATTTTTTAATTTAAATATCCCTCAGTACTAGCTTGGTATCCAATATTAATGCATGTCACTTTAGATTAGTAATAATCATCATTATCTACGAATCTAAGACGTCAACTCATTGACATACAAAAAAATATGACCAACTGTGTTCACAATTAATTCTTTACGATTGACTGTTTATGTACTATGTCATCTTATTAGAGTTGAGTGTTCAGTAAATAGTGATGACAGTCACGGAGATTGGTGTAGCTATGTCAGAAGGGGGGGGGGGGAGTGAGGGGGAGTTTTATTTCGATAGGGCCGGAGGAGGAATATAGCACTTCCGACGATCAAGCAGCAACCAAGCTGCGCGGACTGCCACAAATAAAAGAAGAAGAAGCGCCTCGCACTGATGACGGTAAAGCGTCTCACTAAACGTGTCTCATTACAGTTTTTACCAGTTCACTCTCGCCGCGTGTAACTCCGGCAAAAGAGCTTCGCTTCAATAAAAGAAGCGAAGCGCCTCCCACTTCCGACAGTAAAACATCTTGCCAAAA
Organism: Micropterix facetella; assembly: GCA_027564375.1. NCBI lineage: Eukaryota > Metazoa > Arthropoda > Insecta > Lepidoptera > Micropterigidae > Micropterix > Micropterix facetella. Next base: position 2,955,161 of record JAOPUG010000174.1, read on the forward strand.
GTGTCCCATTACAGTTTTTACCAGTTCACTCTCGCCGCACTTAACCCCGGAAAAAGAGCTTCTCTCCAAAATGTAGACGATTTTTAACTCAATTTTTCCTGTAGATTAATCTTATCTAAACAAAAATCTCTTAATGTAAAAAAACCTCAAAAAAACTTTTTGTGATCAGTTTGTTGTACAAAATTACCCCTTGAGAAAAATTCCCGACCGTCCCGAACACAATGTATGTTCAAATTTCCAGGTTTGAAGAGACCGGAAATACCTCTGCTGTATGTGCACATCCCACATTGGACGGGGGGACATTCTGCATCGGTGGCTTTGCTCGGCTCACCACCGCCGTCAAGGATAAGCTAGCAGCCAAGCCGGACTCTTTACTTCTAGATGCTGGTGACGTCTTTCAGGGCACAATATGGTACAATATCCTCGCGTGGGACGTCACACAGTTCTTCCTCAATTTATTACCGCACGATGCTCACGTATGTACTTCAATTGACGATATTATACGTTGGTGGAAAAGTTTATAATTTGTTTAAAATGTATCATCCATTTAGGGGGTGAATCTGTACGATAAACCAAGCAACGATAATTTCAAAAGAATGTTTTTAAGAAGTATTAGAGATATCACAATCAACTTAGCCTTAACCCTTTGGAGTCTGGCTTCCACCCATGTCTCAGCACTACCACAGCTCCTGTCAAAGTTACAGATGACATTGGATGCTATATGGATGATACAAAATTAACCAATTAATATTCTCTTTTAGGTACTAGGAAATCACGAATTCGACAATAAAATTGCAGGAGTAGTACCTTTCATGGAGCACCTATCAGCGCCAGTTGTCCTCTGCAACATAGATGACTCGGAAGAGCCAACCTTCCAAAACAAATACACTAAGAGTGTGGTCGTAGAGAGGAATAATCGAAAGATTGGCATCATTGGAGTCATATTAGCTGATACTCCTGTGAGTAAAATTTGTGTCACTAGTCTAATAGCTCTTAACATAAAGCCATAAGTCATTTTATGGCCTAAATATACGAATATATTTGTGATATTTGATTTGCTGCTGATTAATAAGATATTTATTTTCAACCATATTGAGTTTCAACTATATTTCAAATCATTTCTAGTAGTAAGACATTATTTTCAAGAGTCCCGGGACACGCTTTTATATCTATTGCGCTTAGTGTAATATGCATTAATATTGAATTTCTAGAGATGTGATATGTTATTTTTTATTGTTTTAGAATTTGGCTCAGACTGAAAATCTCCGTTTTCTTGATGAAGTGGAATCGGTGACGGCTGAAGCTGCAAGACTTACTGCTGAGGGAATTAATATCATTATCGTTCTATCCCATTGCGGCCTGGACTTAGACAGGTAGGGGAAATACGTACAAAATGACTTACACCAACAAAATGACAAATCATTGTTATTCTGAAAAGCGCAGTATTTTTCTTCTAAAAGTGCTATATTGGACATAAACACAAAAACAGTACTGGTACCATACATTGTTTGTTTTAATACCTATTGAATGTGTCCTTCTATTGCATTGATATTGATAACACTTTTCACTCTTGTAGGCATACAATTTACCAGGTTTTAACAGCTTTCTTTTAATTCATCACGGGATACCAGACTCGAATTACTGCAGAGATCAATTTTGTTTTCATTGTACAATCCATCTGGGAGAGCCATTTTTGCAAATGGCCCAGAGATTTTCTATCGGGTCGAGATCAGGAGAGTTTCTGGATTGAATCCACCACAGTAATTTGGTTCTGGGTGAAAAACTGTTTAACTTTTTTATGACGAATGGCATGGGGCGAGATTATGTTGAAAATTCCCTCATTGAAGGTGAACCTTGCGGAGCTCCCGTAAATATGGATTGATAAAATGTCAATATAATTGGACGGATTTTATCATTCCCGTGAATGGAACGAGTGATCCAGTGCCATGATAGGAGAAGCAACCCTAAAACATCTTCTTCAGAGGGGCTTTATTCTCTCTTCCAAGTGAGCAGGAGAAATGGGATCGCTAGCTGCTCGCCGCACGACCTGTACATGCTGTCCCTGCACAACAAAATGTGTTTCATCGGAGAAGAGTACTTTACGCCAGTCATCAGTTGTCCAGTGCTGGTATTTCTTGGCCCAAGCTAAGCGCTCCTTCATCACGACAGTGATTAGAAGCTGATTCCTTGCCCTTCTACTAGATTCAAGAAGCCATCGTCGCACGGTAATTACGTCAATATTGATTCCAGATTGATGAAGTTCCCTGTTTAAGTCAACTGCTGTCCACCACTCCCGTCGTGTGTTTCTGCTTGACAATCCTGCTGACGGATGCTAGGCCAACTCTACACTCCAAATGAAGAGTGTTCAGTAGGTGTATCCGTTCTCGCTTTCTTGGAGTGATATCCATGTCTAAAAACTCACTCAAATTACATAGTCTAAACAAAATAAAACGATCTTGACGAAATAACAATATATTTCTAATAGAAACCACACAAACACAACCATAATACGTCTATTTAACCTTTGCATGTGGTCTAATAACTGACAGGTTAAGAAAACATTGCCAGAATAAAACATATCTCAAATGATTGCCAGAAACAAAAAAAAAAGTTAAAATGTGTTGTTTGTGCCAATTAATTTGCGTGATACGTATGTATATAGGTATGTACGTATACTGCCAGTCAAACATCTTGAGCTCTACAACTACATGCTCAGGTCACACGTATTGCATTTATTGAACACCAATGCACTTAACCCGAAAAAGGGATAGACATATTTTGTATCTGTGAGAAGGAAGGTCATATAGCGGCTCTAGTTTAGCACGAGGCCATTTGATTTTCTTTCTCATGTGCAGTCTGTGACGAGCTTGCGTGTAATATGTGAAAGCATTTTTGAGACTGTGGTCGAGAGCTCAATATGTTTGACCCGCAGTGTATAACAGTCTCTTGGAGTCTGTCTCTTGGAGCCCTATTTCATCGGGACACCACGGTGGCGCAACCAACAAAATGTATACAGTTCTATGGAGTGTAGCTCACGCCACCAGGCTGATTGCGCAACCACTAATATGGCATCTCACTCACTCAGCCAACAGTTGAGCCATCACTTTCGTACGTACGATACGATTTACGTCGCAGTAAATGGATAATTTTGATACAGAAGGGTCTAATCGGAATACAAAGTAGACCATCAATTTGGGATAGTTCCACGCGGGATTATTCTAATAGACTTGAAAAAGAAATGCTGGGAGGAAGTTATGGACTTATTTGTTGACGAATTATTTACTGTTGACGAATTGTCCTTCCGTAGGGAAATCGGCTACGAAAAGTTGAACCAACCACTGTTTTTTTTTTCATTTTATTTAACTTTGTTTTACGCCGTACGGTCAGCATAAGTACTAATTCTTCCATTTTGAAACTGTGACGATTCTGGCGTCTGCTTTGCTGTCTGGTGTCTCGGTAAGACACCATCATTGCGCCACCGCGGTGTACCGGTGAAATAAAGGTCGTATTACATCGCTATAGCCTCGGCTATAGCTCTCTCAATGCCCATCACTCATCAGACGGACCTCGAGACCCATAATACGCATACACAAATCTATAGCTATTGCTTACACAGCTATCACCGTCTCTCTCTATCGATCTCTCACCTGTCACTTGCTGCAATATTCATTAAAAAGTGTCGATAAATGAGCAAGCAGATTTCGAAATTACGCCACAAAAACAGTCGCCAACTTGACATTCTTCTTCATATGGTATAATAGTAATCTGGTAATAGCGCAGCAATCACTGCACCAACGTGGATGTTTTTAATGTCATTCAATGCAGCAGAATCAGACGAAAATTTTGATATGTATATTTTCGCAATCTCCCGTGATCGACATCGACGCATCTCATGTCTATAGGAGTCGAGATGGATTGCGTGTGTCACCCACTATTGTATCTGCGTTGCATCACTCTCGATACAGCAGAACAGTTGCAAAAAGCTTGATGTCTTGCCTGTTTTTGCATGCTTTTTGGCGCGGATCTGATCTATTTCAGCGGGCCAAACATATTCATGGATTGTTGAATTATATAGAATCCTAATTGTATTTGACAATAATAGTACCAAAACACTAGTTTTCTTTGGAGTTTTTTTTTCAGTAGAATATTACTTGTAGAATTCGCCGGGAAAAAAATAATGTATCTACTATTATTGTCTTTTGATGTTCAGTATGTGTACGTAATGTATTTACACTGAATAAAACTGAATTGAATTGAATCAAATATTCAGTCATCTCTATCGTTTGACAAAACTTTCGTTTTAAAACATCATAAATAGCTGATGCCATTGGATTAACAACAAAGAGAAATTTTGTTACATAGTACAAGATAGGTACCAACGCGTAGTGATATTCAATAATAGTGAAAAAGAGCAGTTGCTTTTTTCACATTTGATAATGATTAAAAAGTAACGAAAGCTGCGCTTGTTATTATTTTTCATACCTGTAGCATGCATTATTTCGTGAAAATAAGACTAGAAGCAATGCGTAGTGGAATATTTTGTTATTGAATATTTCATTAGGTACGATAAAAAAATCAATATAAACTCGGTGTTGCCAGTTTTAAAAAAAAATACCCTCGAGCTACATTCGGTATTGTATGGAGTTTGACAACAGGGCGAATGTATCGCTATCTCCAAACAACAACAGGTTTTCCTTTTTCTTCAATCACGATAGAAAGGCTTTTCCCGGACTTGCGCATTGATCGAAATTGGGATAATTCCATGAAAATGGCCTTGAAATCGACGATTTCAACACGGAAATAGCCCTATACTATTAATTACTGCATAAATCAATAGAAATATACGTGAAAAGTCTAGAAAATCAATTCACTTATTACTCACTTTTCCGACGATATTCAATGAAAAACACGAACTTTTAGGCAATGCACTTCACAGTCATCCAAATCGGCAAAACGCAATCGAAAAACGCATCAAAATCCGTAAAAAAGCAGACTTCACGTTATTTAGCTTCTATATACCTAGTAAAAAAGCACTCTTTTTAAGGGGTAGGTCAGACTATTTCGCAGGTTAACGGCGCCTGGACTGTATATATGCGCCGATTCGAGCGATGAGAATCGAAAATTGAGAATTTTCGCGAATATTGTTCAGGAGGGTGTATAAACTACGTTCCACCCCCGGTTCATCCCTTGTGTAAACTGGCAGGCATGCAGAGATGGGCGCGCAAGGTAAGTACTCGTAACCATTTTATTTGAAAACGTACCTGCTACTTTTATCGTGAAAAATATTTCTTCAGCCAATATTTTTTCCTTCTTGCAACCAGCACCAAATAAAGACAAATAAACAGCTCAAAATGATATATTTTATTAGAAATTAATAATAATACACCTATCTCATATAATTGTAACAGTAGATCTCGTTTTTTTACATTTTAAAAATGCATAAAAATATCAATGGCTGCTTGTCTAATAAATAGAGATATGACAAAATGCCCACTTGATTACACTACATATGCAGTACTAACATAATTTAAAAAATCAGATCATTGCCTATCCCGCCGATTCGAGTTAAATTTACTATAATAACAAAGTTTTAAGGCAACAATTCCATACTCGACTAACGTCTAAAAAATGAGGATCCATACTTCGGCCAAATTGCACTCTAATCCAGCACCATTTAACGAAACCCTACCCTTCAAATTTACCAAGCTTAACTATAAGAATGGAGTTTAACTATCGATTCTATTGTACAGTCTACCGATATCGTTTCGTATTGTTTCGCAATTTCAACGATTTTTTTTAGAAGAAATTTTGAAGGCAGTACGCGTTTGAAAACATCGTTTTTTTATATTAGGTCCTTTCCTATGTAATTTCCATTATTTCACATTGGTCACTTGAACATGAATAACTTTGGTTTGAGTTGGAATTTCAAATCTTATAAATTAATTAAAAGCCACATTATTCCTCTTTCAAAATCAATATTCATCTGTCTTTCTATTGTTTGTTGAAAAGTTGAAAATTCGCATTAATTTCGAATGCCGGTGTGTTAAAGTATGGAGCTGTTATTTGATGGCAGCAAAGAGCGATCTTCGCATGGCTTCCAAGAAACTATCAAGAGTATAGAGACTGGCCTGCGTGGTAATCAATGGTACCATGAGAAAGCACCATCAGACACCCTAAACATTATCCTAGGCCTGCCCCCCCCCCCCCACTTGATCTTTTTGTAAATCAAGATGTTAACCAGGTCAGCAATACAAATGCATCAGATAGGTCTACGGAATATGTATGGTCAAATAATCAAACACAGAAGAATTCTAGAACAGGCATGGACTGATATGCCGCTACTAAGGATGACATCGGACAAAATGCCACCTGAGCACATTTAGGAAATGGTACAACGAAAAACCCGAAGTAAGAGAAGAATGCATACTCAACAGGGAGGAGGATCTCACCAGCACAGTAGGAAAGTTAACCCTTATATATATATGCAGACGGCTTTAAGACGAACGATGGGGTTTACCTCTGGAAAGCTGGAGCTGGGCTTAATGAAATTACTAGGAGCGCATGCTTTAACATTCCAAGCGGAAACAATTGGATCATTATGGCTACAGGTGAGATGAAAGAAAGCAAATTTAATCTATTCAGACAGTGCTGAAGAACCAAAAGGTTTCATCGAAGCTTACATGGTGCTAGATCGCATCTCACAAATGAACAGTCAGCCTGATATCGGTGGAGGCATAGTGAAGTACAGCAGAATGAAAAGATGGACAAGTTAGCGAGAAAGGGCTCATCGTGACACGTTATCGGACCTGAGCCATTGCTGCCATTGGCAGAGAGATACACGAGATAGGCTCTGTGCGAAAAGACCAAAAGCTGGGTCAAACATAGATAGAAAACGGCAAAATGTAGACAGGCAAAGAGACCCACTATAAATTCCAGTCTGCGACTAATACAGTACTGCATAGGGCCCTCCAGAACGAATCTGCGAATATTAATGGGCATGCCCAATGGCCATTGCAGGCTCAATATATCGGCACTTCCACATTCTGAGTGTAGCAGAGGATGCAACATGCTAGGGTTGGGAAATGGAGACAGCGGAGTATATCTGTGCATGTCCGGCGTTGTCCGCAAGGAGAGTAGATAGATATGACTGAGATACGTAGGAACCGGTGTGTCGTGTATCCTGCGTATGTTATCCGGTGTGAGCTGGTTGCAAGATCAGTAGGTAAGACAGAAGGCCCCACATGGAGGATGAAGTGTGGGTACCAGGCAGCTGGTCAACCAACTCCAGCAACAAAACAAACCAATGACTGTGGATATTTCTTTTTCGGAAATTGGATAATCTTTCACAGAAGAAAAACTCCGAAGAGGCGATGAAAAGCGTCTTCAAAGCATTCATCGATAAAGTTTTACAACAAAGATCAACTCCCATTAAAATGGCCAAACTGCATAAATAATAGTCTCCAATACTATTAAATATTATTTTTTTTGTCTTAAATTTACTTTATAGAATGACAAATTCATTGTTAAGGGCCTAATATTATATCCTTCCAATTTGTTCAAAAATTTTGCACTACGAGCGACAGTTGAAACAACTATAGGCACGAATTCTTAGCATAAAATATTTAAACTTATGATATGCATTTAAAAAATAGCAACAATATATAATTAACATTATTAGAAATATTTCATATTTAGAAATCTATAACTATCGTTAGTATACTGTAAATAGAAAAAATCTGGATGAGATTCTTAAAATGGTATGCACCCTATTTTAAGTTATTATGTAATAAAAGGGCGACCTCTCATGGAGAAGGTAAGAGATTCGGTTAATATTATTATTGGCTGAATTTATGTTTACGATCTATAGATTACGGAAGAAAACGAGTTCTCTTTGAGATTCCTCATACTAAAAGTCGCCCTATAAAGCTATTTAACTCGCATAAAACCCGAATATTCAGATTATAAGCCTCCCAAGTTTACAGAATGACAAATTTTTACATTTACAGAGTTTCCAAACCCTTCTAATAATCCTAACCGTACTCGATACTTTTGAATATCGATACAAAATCACTTTTAGCGATCACTCGTAAGGCAACACAGCACTCTTCATTAGGCGAATCCACATTACGTATTTTATAATTATAAAAAAATAGAAAATTCAGAATTTTTCAACAATTTTAAATTATTAAATCTCAT
>JAOPUG010000174.1:3165142-3177805 GCA_027564375.1 Micropterix facetella
GTCTGCACGGCTTTCCCAGAGAGGAATCCCATAGCATATAATGCTATGAAAGTAACTAAAGTACACTATTATTGCTGTATCTACATCAGTCAGCCGTTTTATTGTTTTAACTGTATATGCCGCACAGCTAAGTTTTCTAAAATTTTCTCAATTTACGTGCTATATTGTAACTTGGATTCAATTGTTGTCATTATAAACATGGCGGAAGTCGGAGATTTCAGCCTAGCTCCATTTATTTCTAAATCGGTTTGTACCTGTTTAAAATTAGACGTAGAAAATTTAATCAATTTGGTTTTTTTTCATTTAATAATAGGTTATTTACATTAAACCAATAAGCAACTTTTAAGGCTGCATTGTTATCTTCGTCATAATTGTCTAATTTCTAACGTCAAAGAAGTATCGCCAGCAAACAATACAATCTCGTGATTTTACCCTATGTGATAGGGTAAATTATTTATATAAATTTAGAACAGAAATGGGCCAAGGATAGACCCTTGTAGGACACCAATGGTGACCACAGATCTTGGTGATATTTTACCGTTTACATCAAACCTCTGAAAGCTATAGCCCAAGTAAGAAGTCAGAAGATTGAGAGCCATGTTCCTAATGCCACAGTTATATAATTTCCTGACTGTATCATGGTGTACACAATCAAATGCCTTAGACAAGTCACAGAAGATGCCTAACGCTTCTTGTGATTCTTCCCAGACAGCGAATATACCTTTCAATGGCTCGATTCCCGCATATATGGTTGGGCAACCCCTCGTCGATCCAAACTGTTTCTTATGAAGTTAATTATATTTGTTAAAATGTCTGTGCAACTATTTAAAAATAAAATGTTAAAAAATTTTGCTCAGAGTGGGCAGTACGGAAACAGTTTGAAACAGGTCGATTACTGTTTTATGGCCGAGTTTATGATACAAGTAGCACTTCAGGCGGTTATATTCATAGGTTTAAGAGAAATATTATATAAGTTAAATGATCAAAATATGTTTAAAAAGATACATGTCAAAGTTTTTTTTTCTAATATATTTATGTTCAAATCTCCACAAATAACAATTGTTTTTTACTATGGGTTATTTTGAATAAGGAATCTAATACATAGGCCACAATGAAAGTTTCCGGAACTGGTCACTTACATAAACAATTTTTAAAAATGATTACAACATTTCAAAATGGAACTCTTTGACTGTAGGATAAATTTCGTTTCTTCAAACTGCATGTATTTAACTCGTAAAATTTTCGCTTTGTGATTTTCTACGATTTTAAGTGTAATTTGATAGCTCAGCAGAATTGAAATACCAGCACCTTTAACGATGTAGACCAAGCAACGACAATTTATATCTGATTTTCTGGATTGCAATGCGGTCGTTTCGTAATCTCAGTGACTAATTTCATGAATGTCGCCCGTCCACCGCTATCAACAACAAAACATCGAGGTAGTGCGTCGTATGATCGAAACAGACAGGCATGTGATGTGACTTACCAAGAGATTCGGGCATCCTTTGGCATAGGCATGAGTCAAGTACAATCAATACTACACAAACACTAGGCTGTGAATAAGCTGTGCTCGCGGTGGATCCCACACAATTTGTTTGACTGAGGTTCAAAAAACGGGAGGCGTCACTTAGTGCAATGTAATGATTACGGATGTCAAATTTGAGATGGAAACATGAATGTACAGCTATGCACCCGAAACAAAATAGCAATCGACCATTTGGCACTTTCAAGGTGAGCCAAACCCAACCAGTGTGGAGAGCGTGCAGTGCATCGAAGCGGATGATTGCTTCTTTTTTTAGGAAAACTGTGCGAGTGGCTACTGTTGCTTTGGAGAATCATCATGCCCTGAATGTTCATTGGTACACGACGATTTGCTTGCCGGAATTTATTGAATAACTCCTTAAAAGTAACAGTAAACGTAGCATTACCTTGCACTAATTACATTTGTCACACGGCCAGACTAATAAATTTTTGAAGCGAAAAATGTAGAAATTCTGAGGCATCCTCCATGCAGTACCGACTTGGCACCTTGTGACCTTATTTTTCCCAAAAAATAAGAACCAATTACGAGATCAACCGTTTTCCTCGCCAGAAGAGGCTGTCGAAGAATATGAGGAGCATGTCGAGGTCACCACGGAGGAGAGGAATTAATATGATTAAAATTGGTTTATACCTATGAAAAGGTGTATTAACGATGCAGCGACGCTCGTGGATAATATGTTGAGAACAATAAATAAATAGATGTTTGACCATTCAGTGTATTTTTTTCTTATTCATTTCGGAAACGCTCAGTGTGACCCTCGCAGCTCCTAAAATATCACTCCTTTAGTTTGACTACCAGAGAGCTGTCACTCTAGCTTTGAGGCTAGTAATATTATACTCACTTGTTTTGCGAGTTCTACAAGTTAATATTGCGTCAGATATTATAACCAGAAAGTGGAATATGCATTTCCATCAGTTCGCGTGCAATTGATCATAAAGTGGGTTAAGAGAGGTAATATCAACCGCCTTTCAAAGTGCATAGTTCGAACCGGTAATCAAAAGCAATTAACTTCGGAAAGAATCCAAACTATTTCAGGAAGGATATCTTTGCAGATACATATAATTGAAATATTAAATGATCTGTCATATTTTTATTCAGCTCATATAAGCTAAATATGATGATTTATAACCATACACCATTTCAGCTAAAAGTATACTTTCAATATATTCAACAAATCAAATAGATTTTCAATAAACTTCTTTAATCAGGGGAGCGGATGGTATGTACTTACACCTAAGCTTATTTGAAATTTCTGCCATATTTTATAGCGAGTGGGTTCAATGTAATACATTTATACAGCCAGTTTAATTGATGTTAAAAGGGTGGCTTAAATAAAACTTTAACTGCAAATTAAGAAAATTGTGGAAAGTACGGTATTACCCGAAGTATTCGGGTGATACCGTACAGCGCAAATTAGGTACACAAATTATGGCTTACAGAAACTACAAATGTAACCATATAGGACATCTTTGTCACTGCAAAGTAAATGTACCCATTGGGCACAGGCTATGCAATGATACCAAATTTCATTATCTTTGCAAAATTCTCCACAAATAGCGCATAACTCATTAGTTACGCTCAAATGTCCTTCATCGTAGTATGCTCCATCAGTATCGTCGTCATCATAAAGAACCATTGCTTTAGTATCGTCATCGGAATCAGAAGTAAAAGAGTTAAAAAAATCCTTTTATAAGATTAGGTTCTTATTGACTTTTGGTTGTATATTTTTTCATGGAAAATGATTTCGCGACTTTGGTTGTATATTAAAGCTGCGACCACTAAAATATCCTTCATAGGCGTAGATGTCAACATTTCTGAATATTGCTTTGATCCTTTTCCTCTTCCCTTTCATTACAAAGTTTTGTTTTCTGTAACCCGTGCTGGACCTGGTGAACATTGTGCAAATGAATAGTGTGGACGTTCTTTGTCTTTCTGTAGTATATTCCTTTCTACTGTCTCGTTTTCGTGTTCGGCAAACGTTGGAGCTGCTGAATATTGTGAGAGTGGAAAGTATGAATTTTCTTGATCTTCCTGAATTACATTACCTTCTATTACTGCGCTTGATTCAAATGTCAAGATTGACGGAGATGGCATTTCAGACATACATCTCGGCTTTGCAGTGTTGATGGACCTGCTTCCGGAGACGGTGTTTCAGGAATACATATCGGTTCCAGAAATCTATTTGGTAGATAATTTGGATAGCTTGTAGATGGGCTTGCTTCCATAAAATCTCTGACAGAGATCTGTGTCCAAACGCGATGTTTTTTCCGGTAAGTCACATAAATCAGTAAATTTATCTGGATTGATCGGCCAGATTGCAGTAGCTTCAAAACCGTTAACAGCCTTCTCTGCTACTGCTGTTTTTAGATATGCTTTAGTAAAAAGAGGTGCACCATCAATTTTTCGAAATTATGAGACTTCATGAACAAGTCGCATTCTTTGTGATATGCTATTTTGAGGGGTGCAAAGAAGGTCAAGTCCAGGGGCTGTGTGCGATGTGAAGTGTGGGGTGGTATTGACAGCATCAGCACATTGTTTAGGCGACAATATTCATAAAAATTTAGAGACGTGTGGCTGGCATGGTTGTCAAGAATAAGCAGCACAGGCTGGCTTTCAGATGGCTTAGTGTAATTTACAAAATGCACCAGCCAAGTAAAAAATAATTCCTCGGACATCCATCCTGATTTGGAGCATTCATACAATGCGCCACTAGGACGACCTCTTTCTAGCGCCGGTGTCATTCTCAATCGTGGAAAGATGAATGGGGATATGAATTGCCCTGTTGCGTTTATACAATAGCAAACGGTGATATTTTTGCCCCTCTCCCAACTGGTAGCAGCGCCAACTTGTTTTTGGACTTTTTGTGCCAATATCTTTCTTGGTTTGTGCGCCGTTGTTACTCCCGTTTCATCGACATTAAATATCTTATGGGGAAGAATATAATACCTGTCCATTATGGCTATTAAATTTTGAAAAAAATACTTTAATTTCAGTGGCATTGAAAGCTGTGATACGGCTGATACTCGTTGGCCCTGGAGCTCTAATGCTGATTTCTGGATTCCGTTTAAGAAACCTATAAAACCAGTTTTTTCCGGCTTTCCTTCTTTACTTTATTGAATGGGTGCTAAATTAGGTTTATTTCAGCATATTTAAAAGCAGCCTTTCGAAGACCTACTGGTGTCAAGCCATAACACTCTTTGGACAATTTTACCAGCTCGTCACGTATCTCCGCCTCTTGCTCGATAGTCAAAGCAGCCAATAGTAAAAGCAGCCAAGTCTGGGTGCACAATTGAGACCTTGTTTATATGGTGATGAAGCTACATTACCGGAACGCCATACTGCAATGCTGTTTTCCGTGAATTGGCACCATTCTTAACTGCCTCTACAACTATTTTCATCTTGCGTGGTGACCACGTCTATTTTTTCGTTAGTGGCATCTACACATAGAAAATAACGTAATTATGTAATTATTTATCATTTAAAACGATAAACTCTTTTTATCACTTATGTTTAGGTAATAACAAGGAAATAGGCAACATCCAAAGTTATCCAAACATATTGCGGCTAATATCGTACAAATGTAGGTACGACATTACCCGAAACCCGGAACCCAAAATATATTCATAAATATTCTCTAATAAATTCGAACTTTGAACTTTGATTCACAAATTTTACATCAAACAGTTGCAAAATTGCATTAGTTGCGGTTGGAAACTGTACATCATCCTCCGTACATGCCACAGATCTTGCTCCAATAAATTTACATTTATTTTGGGGAATGGATATTTTTTTACAAGGGAAAAAATCCACTCCGGAGGCGGTGAAAAATGTCTTCAAATCATTTAATGATTCATACCACCAGAATTATATATTTAGTAGTTGCATGAATTGACTCCTATCAAATTGGCAAAACTGTAGAGGGGTCAATAATTCGATTAATTACATATTCTTTATGCTAAATGTTGGTTCTTAAATTATTTTGTATAACGGCAACTTCTTAAGTGAGGACCCAATACTGCACAATCATAGGTTGATTATTTACTTAATAACAGGAAAAGTAGCGATATAGGTACATCGGCAACTTTGGCCCGGCCCCTGATTAGTAATCCCTGACTTATCTAAAATGGCTTAAAACCTATTCCAACAAGTTTTTCTCGTCACCACGATTCCAAAAATACCCATATACGCTATACTAACTCTATCTATTGGTCAGATCTTCCTCCAGGCCAAGTAAACAAGGATGCACATGCAGCAGGACTTGTGGAACTCGGATCGAATTTGCTGCCACCTGGTGGTACTTAGAGTCACCCAGAGAGGCTGCATATTAAATTTGGCGAAGATCGGTTCATGGGAAGACTTCGGACATACGGACAAACAAACAAACGTGCCATATAATCTAATGCACAGCATGCATTAGATTATATGGCACATCCTACGTAATACAACGGACGTGCCAAAAAGGAATCTCACAATATTGGCAATGTGATTTCAAATCATAGTCATGTATATACCGATCCTTACAAATTAAAATTTAAAAGTCAGTGTAATCGAGCAATCAGTGAAACCGAGATGGAGAGTTCTCAATCTATAGAGGAAATCACGGGCATTATCCTGCGAGAAAAATGGGGGAGGTAAAGACATTTTCTTACTTGATAATCTCGGCTTCAACGTCACTCCCCAATAACCGTTCGTTGATGTTAAGCCCACCATACAAATCTCACCACCATCGGCGGGCGGTCGTCGCCGCTGAATACCGCCAGCTCGCGTGGTTTTGTATTTTCGTCATAATGCCACCATAATAAGAAATTATAGCAGGCAGTTACATAGAGGCAGATTAGACTAAAATTACATACAATATGAATAATTACCAAAAATTTAATGATAAAATCAAAAAGGAAGATCGGCTTATATTTATTTATTTAAACATGTAATAGTGATGAAATACGCACTCAGGATTAAAAACAGATTTTCTGTGCGCCCCGTTTCTTGTGTTGTTAGATTGATTAATTTCATCATTATGAATAATATGCCATTTATCTTCACATTATTATTGCGTCGGTATACTGGAAGATCTGTTTGGTCAAATTGGCTTAAAAAAAGTTGTAAATGTAATTCTTGTATCGAAGCCGAAGTAGAAACCTTGAGATCGGTAATTTTATTGAAATGCATAACCAGTTTTATTTTTTTATTAAACTGTATATTTTATTGTAATTATTCACTGTAATACTGTGTGATTTCCAAAATAAATAATTCAATTGAATTTAACAATCTCACCTGTTAATTAGCCATGTCAATACCCTTCACTTGTTGCAATACTGCATGGATAAGACCTTAACAGATATTATTGTTTTTATGGTTTCATATCTTTAAAGTAAATAATTATATTTATAAATACTCACTATTTAATTAGATTCATCTCCTAAAATCCCAGGTAATGGAAAAATGATTGTAGCATTTTATGATGCACTAAAAAAGTTCCGCTTATGATAATATATTAATAAATGAGGTTTTTGACGCCATATATTTAAAATCCGATTTTAAGGTCGCGCATGTAAATGTAAGTATTAGGTCGATTGAAAAGAAATGCACGAATGTTTGTATTGACATATATAAAGCAATTTCAGTTCCACAAAATCAGGGACCAAAATGCAAGAAGTGAATAAAATTAAAAAAACAAGGAAAGCTACCGGTACAAATTTCTGTATTCCAAATGTAAAATTAACAGACTATTTTTCTTCCAAAATATCGTGTTGATGACGAACTTGATTTCCACTGTATCAAGTTCTATATCAAGCCTACTCGGATGGATTTATTTTATTCGCACAGCAGTAGGTAAGTATACACGTAAGAATAAGGGAACAATACAAGCATTACAAGAAATAATAAAAGAACACAAAGAAATAAATTAAAATATTACGAGGTTAAGATTTTTATTTATTGTTTCGATTTAAATTATTTGATAAAATAAACAATAAACTGCATATGTTTATAGCTTTAAAAATAATTACTAACGTATGGTTTAAGTTGACAGTGCAAACCTAATATCTATACATTTAAAAGTCTGCCTTAGAACAGGTCCAAGCCTAGTTAGGTGACTGTCAAATATTAATAATAATATGCCTTGCATCAATTTCTTTGCTAATATCTCATTACAAATATGACATTAATTATTTCCCAGATGTAATACTGAAATAAATACATAAAATAAAGAAAGCATTACACGCTATTGATTTTCTTCGACACACGAATAATATTGATCCGGTGAGTAAAACGCCTCATCTATGGAATATCAAGGCGGCTCTTAAGGGGCTGCTGTTGGCTAAATAAAGCGGAATGATATGCCATGGGAAACACCAGCGGGACGCAATACTTCGAAAGCCTATTATTGCTTGCGCGGATATATCATTCTTACGGGAAGCGAAACACCAGCGGGACGCAATACGCCGAAAGATACTATTTATTTTGACAATTTTTATTGTATCATGTGATTATTTTGATCATTCTTGTATAAAGTAACCTAAATTGACCATTAATATATATGTTTTTGATATTTTACTTATTTACTTATTTTATATGTAGATATATCCATGTACATGGAAATAGTTTTGTTTATTTTTTATAATTTTTTATATATCTACCGTGTAAAGCAGACTTGAGTCAACTGCATAATTTGTGATCAAATTAACTTTACTTGTTCATGTTGCAGGTAGATACATTACACTACAACTCTCTTATAATGACGTTAATGTTGTTAAATCAAAATAATTTAATGTATGTAATTTTTCAACAACTGACGAATTCCAATATATGACACCTAGCTTTAAGTGATTATTACGATATGCTTTTATTGTATATCTGGAATAAATAAATTGATACTGATACTGATACTTGTGAGACTCGAATTGTTTACTTAAATCACTCTAATTAATTAATCACTTTAATTTGATTTGCTTTGATTTGTATTGTATTGCATTTAATACATGCGCTAAACCTACATATTTTTAAAGCACCTTATTTTAAACTCGAAAGAAACGCAATTAGATTCACTGTAGGCCGCCCGCCTGTCGGACAAAAGCTGGGCGGTCAAACCAAATATTTCTTAATTGGCTCCTAAATAGATAAGATAACGATAATGAGGGATACTACAACTTAATCAGCTGATATTATTATTCGGACTGCACTAATGATGTCTTTCCGGTATTCATAAAATTCTTTTATTTTCATATATAATCATTATTACCTATACAGTTTGTCGGTCTGCCGGTTTATCGATCAGCGATTTCCTAATACACGTCATACTCCTTGCTGCTTAGTATTTCCAGGACCAGGAGTTTGATTCAGGAGATATGGTAGGCTCTAATAGGGTCGTGCGGGTCTAAGGTTTAGAGGTCTAATGGAGTCCCGCAGTTCGGGTCCTAATGGTTTTTGAGTCGAAGCTGGGTTGGAATGTCTAAATACCCTGGTTCCGTGCTTTATGTCAACTTGGTTGGCCCAATTGACAGGGCATCTCCTATCTGGTAGTCTACTCGAAGAATGACTAACCTGGAGATGCCGAAGTGCAATCTGGGGAAATATCTTCTCAATCGGTAGAGACGCGGAAGGTTCTGATTGCATGTGCTTTTTATAGAGCGGGGGTAGATATATATCCTTAGAAATTAATGTCTATCCTTAGATCCATTAGTCACACAGTTACAGGTGGCAAATGTAGTAAAGGACGCCTCGAATCCGCGACAAATTCGGTGCGAATTGACGCTTTCAAAGGTAGAAGCCGCTCAAGCGACCTCGAACCTGTGACCAGACGAGTGGTCGGAGAAATTTGACTAAATCTGGGAGTGAGGGCGCCAAGACCCTAATGGACTTGACAATTCTCAGTGCATTGCGGTAAGGAGTCAAACCAGGATACACATACAGCATTACTCAAATGGCTGAAAACCTATTCCAACAAATTTGTCTCATCACAACTATTCTGAATATACTCATATACGCTATTCTTGATCTAACTATTGGTCAGATCCTCTGCCAGGTCAAATAAACCAGGATACACCTGCAACAGCACCTAAATGGCTTAAAACATATTCCAACAAGTTTGTCTCGTCATCACGATTCCAAAAATACCCATATACGCTTGCTTGCTTTACCGATTGGTCAGATCCTCCCCCAGGCCAAGTAAAGAAGATTGCACTTCCAGCAGGACCTATGAGATTTGGATCGAGTTTGCTGCCACGAGATGGTGCTTAGTGTCACCCAGAGAGGTTGCATAACAAATTTGGTGAAGAGCAGTCCACGGGAAGTCTTCAGACATACAAACAAACTAAAAACAAACACGTACACGCACAGTATGCGTCAGACTAGACGGGATTTAGCCCGTCTGGTATTAGACATTCCAAATCATCTGAAAATCATTAAAACTATCATTTTTATTGATATTACTATAGTATTTGTGATTATATGTTTGTTGGGTTGTTCGTTTGTTTCTACTCTTTATTGAGAAATTTCACAATGGGCTGATTATTATCATACGATCATCTCTTATAACCAACCCCACTATGAAAGGCTTATATATCATATAATATGTGCGTGTAACGTGTGTGTCTTGTTATTGCTAGTCTTCGGACATATGGACAAACAAACGCCCGTCCTACGTATTACTACTGATGGGCCAAAAAGTATTCAAGTAAGGAATCGCACAATATTTTTATATAAAATCCACTCTTCCTAAGTGTTATTCTCGATATCTATAAGAAGAAATTTCATCTAAAAAAATTTAAAAGATTGAGGCGCTCCCCCCCATGCTTGAACTCTTAAAGTGACAATTTATTAGAGGGATAAGAGTCGGTAAAATTAGTTAAATTAAAGCATTTTTCTACAGGGCGTAACAGACAGGGTATTAAATGAAGGGTCAAAAAAATTGACGACCAAAATGTACATACACAAAATACCAAACAACTATGATTTTGGGTCGAGTATTTTTTGAATTACTTTCATTGATAACATTTCAAAATGGCTGCTTTGGATAAAGTAAAAGTACTTATACATAGGCACATATAAATAACTACATTGTGTTCCAGATGTTGCGCGCCCAGCATCCCCCAATAAATGTTGCCACAAATGGTACTTGTGGGGTGGGAAAATACAGGGTGAGGGTGAAGTTGATTATTTGTAATGTTACATCTAGGTCCCGCAAACACAGCGATAAGGGGTGTATCAATGTTGATCCCCGCAGATTTTCACTACAGCCAACATCCTGTACGCGGTCCTTTGCTGCGGGCAGGGTTGCCACAAAATTAATACAACTTTAAAAGATGAGGATGATTTAAATAAATGTTTTCCAAAAGATCAATTACCAGGGAATCCGTCACTCAATCGATTTATTTTGGCTCTTTTATTTTAAATTGCGGAAAAACTCTACGCTTAGATCTTTAGCTAAATTGAAACGATTGAGTTGACTATTGTATACCTAATTACCAAGTTAGTAGGTAATTCCCTTTTTTTCCACACTGAACTCAGATAACTTTGTTCGTGATAATAATGTTTAAATTTAGGCAATGTTATTCCTGTTTCTAAATTAGTTACCGCTCGTGATTAAACGACCGAGCCTGGTCAATTGTTTTTCGCCACTGCTTCTGCATGTCAATTCACAATCACACTTTTCACAGCGCAAAGTTGAAGTGTTTGCGATTGGAGACTCTTCCTCTTCCGCCATACTCCATCGCCCAGACCTGGCTCCAATAAAACGTTTACTTATTTTCGACTTTGGATATGTTATTACAGGGTTTTTAAGGGAAAAAAACCATCCAGTCATCCAGATTCGCCGTCCATGTCGCCTGTCATCAACCCACTGTTAAATAGGCGGAGGGCCTCGCCGTCTTATATTCAGTCGTCGTCCCCATTCGATCATTTTCCTGGTCTACCGACTATCATCCATTCGGGCAATGTATCCTGCTCTTCTCCAGTAGGATGGTTACTTACGTTCCTGTACATCTTTGGTCGGCTCAACTCACGTTTCGGCTCCTCTCTGGTAGCCTCCTTGAAACGGGACTTATACATTGAAGGACCCCTGTGACCCTGCGGTCTGTAAACTGACCAAAAACGCAACGGCCATCATAGCCCAGAATACACAGAACCATTATTATCTCAAGCCACAGCAGATATAGACCGCACAAGGGACCTCGAATCATGACCAGATTAGAGAATAGAGAAATCTGGTAGTAACGGCGTCGGGACACCCCACTGGATGGCACTTCCCAGTACCTTAACGTTAATTGCGTTTTCAGTCGCGAAAGCTGATTCCGGGTATGATTTTTTCCATTGCTATTTACAGAACTCTAATCTTAACGGCTGACTGTCGTAGTTTCCGATGTGTAAGTAAAAGCAAGCACAACACATTACTCAAACATTTAATTGCCAGTTTTATTGGGAATTCTGCGCGCGGTATTTTTAATCGGCGCCAAAGCTAACCAGGCTTGGAAAATTCGTCTCCCAATCTCTGCTGTTTTGTTTTCTCTATCCAGCATGATTTTATCTGAAGGAATCTTCCTCTTTAAGATGCTCATCTTCTATTCGACTTTTCGGGATTCGTCCTTTGTTTTTTCAATCATGGGCATCGTGTTTTGAGAACCAAACAATCAGCGAATCTAAGATTTGATAATCCCTCTCTGTAATATGTATACCTTTTCCACACCAGTTTAATCGCATGAAAATATTTTTATACTTTGGAGAGGCTGAGGCTGATCACCTTGACGTACTCTTCTAGCCAGTTGAAATATATCAGAGCAGCTAATTACAAATGCATGATTTATTATAAAGCATAAGGACACAGAGTATCACTATTCTTACTTCTTGTTCTATTGTCCATTTGGATCGGTGAGATTACAGGTGATGAAAACTAAGCAGAACTGACACATCCTTAGTAGAATCCAAACATGCCATAAGAATAGTCATAGTCGACAAAGTCCATAAACAGCGGTTAGTATTGCTTATTAAATTTATAAAATTATATATTTATAATCTTGTTACAACCCTGTTTTCCTCGCATCTAAATACATTGGTTCCATTCTATCTACTGAATTAATAAAATTCACTGGGAAGCTCTTGAAACAGGGGTGTGTATATTGGACAGC
>JAOPUG010000174.1:3436029-3447392 GCA_027564375.1 Micropterix facetella
TTAGTCAGCTGTCAACTGTCAAATTGGCTGTCGCTGGAAAAAATGTTGTCAATATAAAAACCAAACCTCTTAAAAAACACCCTTTATTACCACACAATAGGAAATTAATTGACGCCTTGTTTGTAACTCGCAAGGTGTACCAATTCCAAAAAACACTATATTAGTTACAAAAATTGTGCATAAGTATATGCTAGCACCGGTGTATAGTGCGATTCCGAAATATTGCATTTTTATCAGTAGGTAACTAATATAATTTCAGAAATGTCTGAAAAAAACCAAAATATTAGAAATGAACTATTCTAACCTTTTTCTGTATTATCTAAATTAAGAGTTTTTTGAGGAATGCTTTAATCCCACAGCTTCATAACTTCCTGTGTACGACTGTAGCAGCTGCAGCACAAACATAAGTAGATAACCTACCTATTGCCAGAAATGGACATTTCATAAAATTATTTCTGCCTGTTGATTTATATCAAAGTTCATATAATAATAGCAAAGCATTGCTACATCAACGTTTATTCTTTATTAATGAAAAATAAATTAACCAAAAATATAATGCGCGGCTGAGTACAAAATTATGAACCGATGACTGTTTTTAGCAGCCGCGCTGTCTCTATAGATGGCTGTGAAGGGGGGAGGGGGGGGGCATTCAAAGTATATTGTGTGTAGCCACCAATTCCATATCAAATTGTTTCTATTCGCCTAGTTATTGGAATAGGCTCGGTTTACAGTTTACACATAAATGGTATAAAGGCTCGATGTACAATTATCAAAATATTAAACTGTCTGATGAATCGAATTGGGGGCAGCTCGGGCCGTATATTGTTACACCAGTCGGCCAGATTCACGGCTCCGCTCTTGACCGGTAGCCTCTCCGAAGAGGGACTAATCCAGGGAAACCCGCTTTGCGGTCAGATCTGGGGTAACACCTCTGGCGGCCCTGGACGGTTGATGGACGGTCGGTTTACCAGCCTTGCTCAACTGACGAATAGCCGGGGGAGTCTAGATGCGTAATGATTCTCAAGGCGCGGGGGAAAATGTTGACTTGATGTCATCTATCCTAAGAAACGACCCGTTGGCCACCCGATCACGGGTGGCTTTCCGAGTAAAGGACGCCACGGTCCCGCGATATTTCCGAGTGACGGAATACCGCGTTATCACGGTATTCGGTCGTGCAATCGACTTCGAGCCCGAAACCAAACGGGTCGATGGAAGAATCCGACCAAGTCTGGGAGCAAGAGCAGGAGGAGGCCCACTGGGTTTGAAAATTTCCAGTGCCTAGTGGTAAGGGACGGAGTCTTGCGGGCTGAGGTGGAGCTTGCTAAGATTTGTCTTCGTCCACCAAGTCTCTGTGTTTCACTCCGGGGTGATATAGCAATAAAGTTCGTTGAAATGGTCCGGGGTGGCTGGGTTCGCCCGTAGCAGTTGACAACCTCAATTCACAATCAGAACTATTCATTTCACAGAAAGTTGAATAACGCTAATTAATACATACGTGTTTAAATCATTTATAGTGAAAAGCCAACGAATGACGCAAATTAATAAATTTCTAAGTAGGTAGACAAGTAGATTGTCGCTTACGACTCTCGAAGCCTTAGTAAATAAGCTTTGTCAACAGGCCCACGTTCATTATAACCGGCATTATTCACATAAGTCACTCAAACTAAATTGCACCTAATATAAATCATAAATATTAATACTTGTTTCTCTCTCTGTGTGTCGTCAGATGGAGGCTCCTGGATCGCCAGGAGCCTCAACATAGAAAACCACATCCGACGACCATCTCTCTGCCGACGTACCGAAGATCTGAAGAACAACAATAGAGTATGGGATCCGGTCATCTAGGTATATCAGGCAATACCACCCCAACAGCCGGGTCTCATACCTCTATAGGTCCAAGCTGCATGGAACTATTCGACCCTCAGGAACCAATATGACCCATTGGTCTTACAGACTTGACGTTTCAATTGCTGTGGACGGACCTGCTACCCAGGACGTTATAACGACATTTGGCGTTAAATTCTTCCTTCCGTGGAATGAACGCGGAGGGCGCGAAATGGATGCGATAAATTAGAATACGAATTGCCGCTTTATAAGATAGAGGTCTTGCAAACGACTTGGAATCCGTAACCAGACTAGACGATGGAGAAATCTATCAAAATCTGATAGTAAGGGCACGAGTATGCCCGGCTCGGTGACAATTCCCTGGTGTTAGTCGATTACGGGCTTGTAGAGAAGATAGACTTCGGAATGTGTTTGTCCACCAAAGTCTGCGTTCACTCCACGGAAGAAAGAACAACAGTCGTGCGTTATTCAGCAAAACCTATTCATTTTAATGCTTTATGTTACGACCGTCAATTATTGAATGGCATGGTTGCTGCAAAAATGTCACGATTTAATAAAATTTTACCTTTCTGGCGTAAAGTGTTACAGCTGCTATTTAATAAATCTGTAATGCTGATATCAAAATGTACCTACATGCAATTTGGATAAGAAACTTCTTTATATATGGATAACAGACATACATATAGTACAACTACTTGCACTGGTATAATAGGACTGGTATAATAGGATAAGATTTAACGCCATCTATAAAATACACGAATTAAAAACGCAAATGCTTCCAAATGTACCAACAAATTTACATTTTCAGAACCATGTACAGCGCCATCTAGTAATCGCTAGCAGAATAACGTCGTCTATAATATACAAAACCGCAAATGTTTAGAAAACAAGTAAGCAGATGACGCTGTTTACAGTAATGCATAGCGCCATCTAGTAGTCGCTAGTATAATTTCGATCAACGTACTATTTGTAGTCGTTAACGCAACGTCTTTCGAATATCGATCTTAAAAACAATAGATGGCGCTGAAAAATCAGTTCATGCGATAATTTGCTGTGTCAATAATTTTCTATTTTTATCTTTCACATTTTACAGCGTGGCGGTGGAAGATACCGTTGAAAAGTTGAGTAAATAAATTTACAAATATTATGGATCTAATATTTATTTATATTTAATTTTGTTTATTTCCGAGCTGTCAGATCTTGTCGGTTGTCACTTTTGCTGATTTTGAGGTTATCTTTTTTCCTCGTTTCTTTTTTCGCGCCTGTTTATCTGTTTTTCGTCATCTGATAATCGCGGAAACTAGTCGACAATATAGTAATTTATAATTTTCCACACGATTTAGGGTCCGAAATGGTGATTTCCGATGATAACCCGGCGCCTGTCGAGGGCGACACGGCTCAGAGCAAGAAAGCGGCCAAAAAGGCTGCGAAAGACGCCGAGAAAAAGCAGAAAAAAGCCGAACATAAGGTATGGCTTCTTTCAAAATCTTCTTTTGTGGATACATCATTTTTATTGTCATATTGCATCAGCCAAGAGTTTATTCCGATGCGGCGTTGGATCCAGTATCTTGTCTTTGGATTACGTCCAATGGAAGGGAGAGTATTATAAACCATTTCTGAAAAAAGAGATATTTTTGTTTTTCGTTAAAATATTATGTGTCAATAGAACTACTAATAAGATAGTGCCTTTGATCTATTGGAAATCTACCATTGAGACAGCCTTAGTCCCTTCCTCCGAGCAGTAGGTAAACCTACTATAATAAAATTGTAAAAAGGTTCGATAGCATAAACAAGTCTGATTTGACACACGAAAGTAAAACACGTAACATTCATACCTTACTAACTATTTCCATTTTTAAAAAAATACAGTGTATTCTCTCCAACTTGATTTTAACAAGTGTCTTATAAGACCCAACATTTTATTAGCTTTTTGTCAATATTTTCAATATTATTATGCAATTTGAATGTGCATTCGCTACTCTCCTAAGGGATAGAGCTCCACAGCGGCTCACGCTTTCGTTTTTTATTTAGGATGCGCTCAATACACCAGCTAAGGGCCTCTTCAGGAGATTCGAAATATTGACTCTTCCTTGCATGTGCTTACGTACATCATGGAAGTCACAAGCTTTGTCTTTAGAAACTGTGGTGTATTTACAATGAATAATAAAACACACTTATCTCATCAGTGGTGATTGATGGTTTCTTTTGAAGTCGTTTTTATTTTCCTTTTGAAGTCCACCTTGGTGGCCATTTTATGTTCAGATATTCAGCTAGATAAAAAGTAGTCCACAGCATTTTATTCGTCCCTATCGCTGGGATGGGATTATGCGCTTAGGTGATCCAATTGCTTGGGAAGTCTGAACAAACCGTTTATGTTATTCGGTCAAGCATATACAATTAACAGCTCACTGAAATCAGAGAACCTTTATCCCTAAATGTTTTTCAATTTAAAACTTGGCAGGGGGGAAACCCAAGGGTATGTCAAACTTCGGCCCAAATGATTATTTCTTGTATGAATAACTCATCGTCTTTTTTGTCTAAACAGATGGATTGATCCCAGGCGACATGTATCTAATTTTACGCTTCTCGTCATGGCCAAAAACTTTTCTTTTCGCTATTTCCACTGTTTATTCCGCTTTAAGTTCTAAAAATGTTATATGACTTTTTGACGCCATCTAGTGGACGAGTCGAACACTAATTTGTGACATACCAACGTACCGAGGCCAGGTGGTTCCTTCGTGGGCCGATAGAGGGTACTGATGGTCGTCATTTCATTAAATAAATAAAAAATATTAATAAAATAATAACTTCATGCAGACCCCAAAATGAACTGGGCTCTGCGCATTGGCCATAACTGTCGATTGGCGAGACATTTATAAAACGGACGTAGGTTACAACATCTAGGACACTAGGACATGTGAAACATCGGGAAAATGATTTTCAGATGTTTTAATTTCATGTACTAGAGTCCATCTAAACCACAAAAAAATGTGTGCATATGGAACGTAGAGAAAAGTCTTTTTGTACGATTTAAAGACTGACCCCCCCCCCCCCGCAGGGTGAGCCAATGTAATAAAAAAGTTTCTCCTAGACCATTCCTTCTACCGCTTGAAGGAATATTTAGAGTCTAAACGGAATGAATAAATCTGTACACTATACTTTTATCTATAAATGTATTAAATTCTTCGGTTTGGATTTTCATGACAATCTTAAAATTGTAATATCTTTCATATTAAACCTATTTCTAAAAATCTATCAACATCCTGTACAATACTATGGATCTAACGCTATGCTGTTTCATGACCCTGCAATTTAAATTGTGATAATAATTTGTATTGGCACTTTGGTATGGAGATGTTCGTCTTTAGGGCAACCATAATGACGTTTAACTCAATTTTGCCAAAAAAAGTCATCTTAGAATCAACTGATGAAAGTTAAGAACTTGGCAGGGGGAAAACCCAAGGGTTTGTCAAACGTCATCCCATATGTTTACATTTTGGCTTCTCGTTATTTTTGACTAAACAGATGGATGGACGCCAGGCAACATTTACGTCATTTTACGTGTCTCATCATGTCAACAACTTTTCTTTTTGCTATTTCTAGCAGTAAAAGCGTAAAAAACTCTAAAATTCTGATTTTTTAGTACCATCTAGCGGCCGAGTCAAATACTAATTCAGAACCACGGCCATACCAACACGCCGAGGCCAGGTAGTTCCTGCATCAGCCGATAGAGGGTACTAACGGTCGTCGATCAGTATCGATCGTATCATTAATTGAAATAAATAATATTAATACAACAAAATCAATGACCGCAGGCGACTTGTACTTCATTTTACGCATCTTATCATGGCCAACAACTTTTCTATTTTGCTATTTCCACCGCTGTAAAAATGCAAAAAACTAATTTTATGGTGACAATTTTATGGCAGGTACCTAAACCTTAAGACATACACACCCCAAAATCAACTGGACTCTGTGCATTAGCCATAAATATCAATTGGCGAAAGAAAATTTTAAAATAGACGTAGTTTACTCGAGTTATCCTGCTCAGTAACATTTTCACGCATAAGAAGTAGGCCTAGATTAGATCCTTGTGTGAAAACCCTTGACTGATGCTTGTGAGAAAACAAGCGGAAGTGTCTTAAATGGATTTTACTGTATTTCAGGCTTCTAATCAGCCGGGACAGGATGAACAGCAGGAATCTGATGGAGTGGATGTAGCAGAAGGAAAGTATGGAACTCTCAAGTTGATTCAATCAACGGAAGAAAACCGAGATAGGATTTTCGTTAATGTGTCCGACCTCACTGAGAAACTTTCTAACAAGACTCTATGGCTAAGAGGTACGTTAAATTATTTATATTAGTTCTCAGTGGCTTGTGCCAACAAGGGTTTGACATCACCATCATAAGCGCTACAGCCCATTGTGAGTCTTGGCTTTATCAAGAAACTTCTTCCATTCTACGCTATCCAATCTTCGATTTTCCTGTTGTTTACTCCAAGTGCATTTAGGTTTTTAACTACAGAATCAAGCTATTGTATGTTTGGTCATCTGATTTTATGATGCCTTTCAGTTTCTCCACAAAGAATCCATTTCAACGGCTCTCATTTACCATCCTTTCCAGATATTCTGATTTTTAGGAATCTCACAACAAACACATCATTATACAGGTTATACAGTTCTTTATTAGTTCATTTGGTTCTTGACGGTTTCGTGTAGCCTGGGCTATGATGGCCGTTATGTCAACTTGGTCGGCTCAGCTCACAGGCAGCTCCTATCCGGGAGCCTCCTCGAAGAGGGACCAACCTGGTGAACCCGGTGTGCGGTGGATCCGGGGACAGAAACTCGGGCAGAACTGGACAGCTGACGCACGGGGCGGACAAACCGGCCGTGCTGTCACTGACTGATACCCGGAGGGGTTTAGAAGCGTATGCTTCTTAAGAAAGCGGGCCACTCGATCTTGGGTGGTAGGTGCTGAGCAAAGGACGCTCCATATCTGCGATAATTCCAGTGAGGAATTGCCGCTCGCTTGAGGTAGAGGACCGCACAAGCGACCTCGAACCCACAACCAGACTGGTGGTCGGAGAAATCCGTCTTAATTTGGTAGCAAGGGGGTGAGGCCGCCCGCTGGGTGGCATTTCCCAGTGCCTCGCCGTAAGGAGTAGGACTCTTGTAGGCTGAGGTGGAGCTTGGTACGTGGATCTGTCCTCGTCCCCAAGTCTCTGGGTTTTGCCTCGGGGAGATATAGCGATAAAGTCTCCAGACACTGTCCTGCTGCATGGCATCAAAGATCCTGCTTAGTATTTATTTATCTAGTGCTTTTTCATCCGTTTTGGTGAGAGCCTTGTAGATGGTTGCCTGTTTGTTTTGTAGATGGTTGCCTTCATCTTTCAGGATAGCAGATGGGATTTTTTCAAGAAAGCTTGATTGAAGCAAAATTGGATTCTGGAAGTCGATTTGGTCTTAAAGCAGTATCAATTCCCTGAAAGTCTCGGATGCACAGCCCTCCGTCCAGATATAACTCTTTACTCGCAATCTCGGAAGGTGGCCCTTATTTAGAATTAACCGTTCCATAGGAATCAAATATCCCAAAATAACACGAGTACAAATTAAACAAATACTATGATCTTGCAAATGCCATCACCCGGAACGGCTTCCCAGCCAAATCTCTATTTCACCTCTTAAAT
Organism: Micropterix facetella; assembly: GCA_027564375.1. Classification (NCBI taxonomy): domain Eukaryota; kingdom Metazoa; phylum Arthropoda; class Insecta; order Lepidoptera; family Micropterigidae; genus Micropterix; species Micropterix facetella. Next base: position 3,443,561 of record JAOPUG010000174.1, read on the forward strand.
GATCGTGGTTTCTTCAGGAAAATAATTAACTCCTTCCTAGAAAAAATATCTAAAACCGCGATTTCCGCATCTGAAATTCTATAGCTTCGAAGGGTGGTAAGGTGAACGCTCACATGTAGTTAGACAGTTGTCTTAAACCAACCTACCACAGCCGGTTGTTAGTTCAAAGTCAACCGCTCACACCCCAGAAGTGCAACAACAGTATTATGATGGGTCCGGCCTGACTCCGGTCAAAGAATTCCATGGCAGCTCTGTTTGTATTTACTTGTTTATTTTTATTATATTTAAATTCACCCACCTTACAGAAGACCAATACATCACTTTAGCACCATACAGCTAAATAATGGTACTTATGTCTAAACAGTGTATACTTAGTCTATAATAATAATTTGATTTAAAAAAAATATTTTTACAACGTTGACCGCCAATATATCTCCATTTTAATTTTAATATTATTAATGTTATTGCTAAATATATCTAGGGCAATCTAGCTCTGTCAAGAGCAACGAATTTAAATGCACTGCCAATAGATTCGTGCGCGAAAACGGTACCACCAGAAGTGCGCGTGGTCTACTATGGATATACATAATTGCTAGGAGCGAATATTGCTATTCTCGCAATCAGGACAGTATTATCTACTTCGCCTTTAAGGATCTTTAGGACATGTGTGACTGACAGCAGTTCTCTTCTCAGCTGCCAGAGTGTTCAATCTCACCATGTCTCGCAAAAAATTGCTCGGATATAGCAGTGGATAATACCCAAACTACTTCAGATATAAGAACCTTAAAAACCGGTTCTGTACCTTCTCGAGCATCCCATAGTATAATTTTTCGTGGCAGCTTCAAATGGCCGCATAGACCTCCAACCCGCTCTTTACTAATGGAGTGAAGAGAAGTCGGATGACATTGACTTCTTTAAAAGGCCTCGAGTTACGGAACACAAAGCCCAGTTAGCGGAGGATATCAAGTAAATATACTTCTACTTGTAAATGCTCAAATATTGTCTATAATGGACTATAGTGACTGCGTGTACGGCCTCTGTCTATATAGGAGAACTATATAGTTGGATTTAGGATTCATGTTATGGGCGAATCCGCCACCCCGAGGCGTTTCAACGAACTCTGTCGTTATATCGCCCTGAGATGAATACAAAAATTTTTAACATAAAAATCCATGTATCCAACTCCGCCGTAGCCCATTAGAGACCAGCATCTACCCCCAGCATCTTAGGCACCATAAATTCCCAGTCTCCGTCGGGTCTTAGTCGATTGATAACACCGTCGGTAAACCGACCAGTTCTGCCCGATGTTCGACTGTTTCCACTGTTCAGCCGACATTTTAGATATATTGATAGTATTACACATAAACCTTCCTTGAAATACACTCTAGTGAACATTGGAAACTGTATCGCAATACGTCCAGCGGTTCTTGAGATTAACGCCATCAAACGGACAGACGTTTTTTGAGAGCTTTGTTTTATAATTGTTTAGATTGACTTGTTAATTACAGGTCGACTTCATACGTCTCGTGCGAAGGGAAAACAGTGCTTTATAGTACTACGTCAAAACTCATACACCGTACAGGTGCTGGTCAATGTGTCTGATGAGAGAAAAATTAGCAAGCAAATGGTCAAATTCGCCGGAAGGTAAGCTCTTAACTTGTCATTCACATATCCTGCAACAATTTAAATAGCCTTCATTTTGGAAAAAGAAAACATTGTAACCTGAAGAGGGGCGTGGTGCAACCGTTGACCCACACGCAGCCGACAGGTGGACGACACTGATGTGGCTCTATTGTAGCCCACAGGTGGCGACATTAGGATGCTTTTATCTACCCCTGTCGCCCAGTGTGTATGGGAATATTTAATAAAATCAATACGGGTTAGCAGCAATGTTATGGTCCGGAGTCCACCGCTCACCCCCAGAAGTGTAAAAATAGTATTATGATGGGCCCGACCTTGGTCGGTGAATTCCATGTAAGGTCCGTTTGTACTTACTTGCTTTGTGCACCTCGTCCACATGTGGAAAACACGTTTTACGAATTCCGGGAGAATAATGGTCAGAGGGCATTTGAAGGTCTGCAGAAGGAGAGGAAGGAAGGAAAGGCTGCGGCCTCCCATATTTTCTGCATCCTAGTCATCGCAGGGTTAGACACTCAGCCGTCGTACACGGGACGATCATTGAAGACACCTGGATTACCCAAATTAAAACAGTGTTTATTAATTGGCGATTTGAAGACTGATTTTGACCAAGTTTTGTCGTCTACAGTTGATGTCTCTTTGGTCAGCAGGCTGCATCACATCAAGTTTCTTTGTTACGACCTTAATCATATTTGTACGGCTAAAGCAGTAAATTGTTCCTACGGTTGTATCTATTGCAGTTGCAGGCTAGGAAAAAAAATCTGGGAAAAGATTTTATTAGATTAATAAATTATCTATACATTTATTCCTTTTTTCTCACGGGGATTAAATTCAGATATTTAAAAAAATCAGTATTTGATTTAAAACGTGGAATATTTAAAAAAATGTATATAATATTACAATTGTTTTTAGTTACTTTCCATTCGACATAATCGAAAGATTTAGTTTAATTTTAAATGTGTTTAGATAGATAACATTTTTGATGCTTTCTAACAAACTGTCGCCTGAAATATGAAATGTTTTTGGCCAAATGATGATACCATGTGTGGTATAGAACATTTTACAAGACGCTCTTTTCAATTAGAGCAGATGAAGATTTCTCATAAAGAACATAGTCATTATCTGTTTTAAGCACAGTATTCGCAAAATAGATCTTCAGAAGGGTATCCAAATCACTGATTTATGTGCCTTTATAACTGGATCTTAAGCCTGTATACCAGCGCTACCCCAGCCGATAATACCATAATTTAAATTAGATTAAAATAAGCCATTTTGGCTTAAGTTGAGTCCTTGACTCCTCTAATGTCTTTTTTTTCTTTTTGGTTTATCGGCAATCAGTCGGTAGACTATGAGTCGATGTGGTGACGTAGCTTAATCTCTCGCATTAAATGTCTGAAACTAATATTAGTTTTCTGACCCGGTTTGCTAAAGTATTAATATGTTCATACTATCGTAAAGTCTGATCAATAAAAACACCTAGATACTTTCTTAATGTAACGTGCTGGGAAGTTACAATTGTTTGACTCTTTATTACTAAGATGTATCGTCATAACCATACTGTTAGCTGACCAGCCACTGTTATACTAAATGTTAACATTTGAGTTTTTTTAGCATTTAGTAGAAGCAGATGGTTGTTTAGCCAGTCCATAACAGCATTTAATTCTAAAAAAATACACCGACGTTTTGCTACTGAATAACAGGGCTAAACAATAATTCCTTAAGAGGCCAAGCTTCTTTCATAATAGTAATTAGTTATCAACCACTGATTGCATCGGTGCATGCAGGTATTCACCAGACTTATGGCAATCCTATATTATAAACATATACCCTCTTTGTCAGGACAAACTTCAGGTTAAACCAAGAAAAATGAGGTATAGTAGGTTTGGCTAGAAATACGAAATTGACAACATTGTATAGTAGCTAAAAATCACCTACGAAGTGTGACATTTAAGTAATGAGACTGATTCCATAAAAACAGTATATTTAATAATTATTCTAAAACTCTACCATCCCCTTCAAAGTAGTCCCTTTTAGCAGCTATACAACGATTCCAGCAAATTTTCCACACTTTGTAACATTTCTGGAACGCTTCGACTGGGATGTCCGCGAGTACCCTTGTCACGGCCGCCTGGATGTCCGTAATCGACTCAAAATGGGTTCCTTTGACCACCGATTTTGTTCTAGGGAACAAAAA
>JAOPUG010000174.1:3483147-3495055 GCA_027564375.1 Micropterix facetella
AACTGATCCCGAGGAACCCTCTCACGGTGACGTCACATCCGGTTTGAGTCAATTGTGAATGACAGGGACGTATTTTATAGATAGCCCCTTATGGTATACTGCTATGGGGAAAATCTATCAATATAGACAGACAGCGGCAGCAAGTTACAGGAGGCGAAGGTCAGGGCTGCAGTAGGCGGCAGCAGAGCCGATCCGGGCAGCCTGGAGTCTCCTCCTTCTTCATCGTTTTTAGGACCCTACAGCACACGAGGTGGGTTTTGGAACGAGTTCAAAAAAACGAACTTCGCGGGAGTAACGGGCGTGCGGGAGCAACGAGCGAATACTATCGCCAGCAGCGATAATGCACATATGTATGCAGCGGCATTGTGAGAGCGAGAAACAAAATAACCACCCTACCCTGGACTTTGGATTTTCAGTTGATTACTCCAAGTGTATTTAGGACTTAACAATAGAATCAATCGATTTTAAGATGCTGTTCAGACTTTTCACAAAGAATGCGATTAAATGAGTGTTCATTTTCCATCCTTTCCACATGCCCTATCCACCTGAACCTTCCGATTTTCAGGAATCTGACAACATGCTCATCATCATCAAGAAGCTGCAATATACAGAAAGTAAACCTACTGTGGTACCTCCTACAGGGTGACACACACCTAAGCAGAAACAGCTTTCTGTGAGTGTTAAGCGATCAATCTAACTAATGAAGGAGCCACGATGTAAGAATGCTAACCTACTGGAGCACCTACTAAACCATTTTTCACTTATTTCCACTGTCTTTTCCTAATACACCCACGTTGTAAGAGTACTACAACACTAATGCTAACCTACTAGACACCCACTAAAAGATGTATATCCACCTTTCTTCCGTATCGTCTCCTAATGCACTCAACGTTGCGTAGTACGGCAATAATATTAATATTAACTTTCTGGGGCATCTACTAAAGGTTTTTTCACATCTTAGGTGCCGTCTCCTAATACATCCATTTTGCGATTCTTCACCTTCTTCCATTGACATTTCCTAATACAGAGTCAGATAGTACTACACCACTAATGAAAACCTTATAGCTGCTAAAGGATTTCCCCTTCTTTCAGTACGGTATCCCAGTGTACCCCATGTTGCGAGCTATGAGAATACAATGGCCAAACGGAGGACTGGGTTTCAACTTTGACAGTCATGTATTCTGTTTTCTTTGTTTTTTTTTTTGCTGCTCTGTCATTTTTTTATATATTTAATTTAATTTATTAATTACAATAACTTTTTTTATTGCTTATACCATTTACATAATATTTGTTAAGTTGGGAGATATTGAAGACATCCTTTGGCGAAACGATTTATCCGAATATCTAACTAGGTCTAAGAACCGTCTCTGGGTTGTGGTATCGACAAGCTGACTTCTGATATAATGTGCTTACTTTATTATTAGGTATATGATACTCGTACATAAGAAAAAGATTGGCGATATTAGTTAGTAATACATAGTAAGATAATTTAGTTAGTAAAAATAAAATGCTATTTTCATGTAATTGTATCTAACCTAGTACTATATACCCATATACAAACACTATATTAATAATTTATTATCTAAATACTTACATACATATATACTTAAATACATATTAACATCTTAATTTAGCAATGAGAGCAATTGAGACTCAGAATACAACGGTCCCTCCCCGATAGCAGGTGCTAATTTATATGAATTTTGAATGTTTCTAAGCTGCTTACGTTCTTGTAACTGCTATTTAGATTATTATATAGCCGCAGTACAGAGAAGTAACAAACATTTGGGTAAAGGAAGCCTTTTCATTTGGTATACAGTAATTTGAACCAGTAGCTTGCCTTGTGTTTTTATTTTGTTGACTTCTTGCATGTTGATCCCTAATTTTGCTGAACTGATAATTGCTTTACGTATAGTTGCCGCCCATCAAGTCCTCCATACTCTATATAAAGCTTTGCCGAGAAGTATCTACTATCTAGGGGATTTTTTGTTGATGGCCTTCAGTATCAGCTTTTGCGCTTTGATCAGACGATGCTGTACAACCACCCCAAGCGACTGTATCGTAGGGCCACAGGTTGTGGCACAACGCCAAATAAACGGTTTTGAGTAGAGGCTTGGGAAGAATATTTCAAAGCTTCCTCCAATGCTAAGAAGGCTTGCTTGAAGGCTTATGGAGAGAGTGCGATGGCGTTGTGTCGCCTTATTGACGAAGGTGTCGATAGCATTAATACCTCCGAGGGTACCGAATATATCCATAACAAAATGCTCGTGATGCAAATGAGCACACGTCCCATCCGGCCTTGTCTTTAATTATTGCGATAGGATCCCCGCTGGGGAATCCCAAGCATTCGGGTCCCTTCGTCCGTCATTTCACGCAGGCCGGGTCGTTTGTCAAGGCAACACAATGCAGACAAGAAACCGCCGAGTGGCGGGCGATTGGACCGCCGTACCTATATAGGCCAAACCGGCGATTAATGAAGATCCTACTAAGGCCATAAATTAGGCTGTGGGAATGGATGGAGAAAAGGGAAGGAAGGGCGAGGTATGTGAACGCGTCTCATACGTGCCGCCCAGCGAATATTCAAGAGTTGAGTTTATTCATTCACCATACTCTTTTATGGCGGGCTCTCAGGGCTGCCAACTCAGTTTACTGAAAATGCGCCACAGCCAACAAAAAAAAGCGCTTGATGCGCTGAATATTCAAAAATGCTAGAGATTGTCACCATATCACAATAAAATTTGAAAAGTCAAAAAAAAAAGAATTTGTTACTGTTGGAGTTGTTTATTTATAAACATCAGTTATAAGAAATAACATAAATGAACATTAAAGTGCTGAAAAGCGTGCAGTGTTGAGTATACAAACAATATTAGGCAGGCAGCTAAGCGCTAGATGCGATTAATATTTAGAAACTCTAGATTTTCATTATTTGACACAAAATTTGAAAAGCAAAAACAAAAGAAAATTTTGAAATAAAGAATCAGTTTAAAGAAAATGAGAACCCGATCTAGAAACGGTTTTGATAAATTTATTAATTCTGATAAATGACGATATTCCCAACAAATCACTCGTTTCGCCTAATAAATGAAATAATAATTGCCACCAAATTATTTTACCACGTAATCGTAACATATAAACTTGGCAGAGGGGAAACTCAAGGGTTTGCTAAACTTGGGCCCATATGATTACGTTCTGACCTCGTTATTTTTGTCTGAACAGATGTATTGACCCCAGGCGACATGTACCTCATTTTACGCGTTTCGTCATGGCTAACAACTTTACTTTTTGCTTTTTCTACCGTTAATTCCGTTTTAAGCAGCAAAAGTAAAAAAAAAATGTAAAATTCTGACATTATGACGCCATCTAGAGGCCGAGTCGAATACTAATTCGGGACCGCGGCCGCGCCAACCCGCAGAGGCCAGGTGGTTCCTGTATCGGCCGATAGAGGGTACTGACGTTGGTCGATCAGTATCAAGCGTACCATTAAATTAAATAAATAATATTATTAAAACAAAATCAATCACCTCAAGCGATATGTACCTCATTTTAGGCGTCTAAGCACGGCCATATCGACTTTTATTTTTTATATTTCCACCGTTTACTCCGTGTATGCTCAAAAATGCTAAACACTGATGTTAAGGGGAAAATTTCTATGTCCATAAATATTGGGATCTGCATATTGGCCATAAATATCGATTGTCGAAAGAAATTTAAAAAACGGACGAAGTTTACTAGAGTTATCGTGCATAGTAACATCCAGACACAAAAAAAAATATTTTTTAAGTGGACTCGCACATGTGAAACGCCGAGAAAAGTTTTTTGACGATTTAATTTCGTTATATTTTTCGCATGATTGTAAGACTTCGGCCCCTCACAGGGTGGGCCGAAGTAAAACGTGGTTCTATTGTAGATATTATATACCTACCTCGATGCAAACGAAGCTATTCTCCACTAGTTAGAGCGTTTGCGGAATGTGTAGCTGTGTGAGAGAGATTTTTGTTCAATCTACGGAAACACGATCATATTTCAGCATCGCGAAATACATAGCATATAATGGGCTGCAGATTCGAAATCTCAGATATCCGCACATTCTGTACTTGTTGTACAATGTGCTCAATAATTACACCTATCGTCTTACCTCACCTCTTATCTTAGTATAAGGTAACACTACTTAAGGCCCGTTTTAGATTCGCCGGTTGGCCAGTTTGTTTCAGGGCGTCAGATGTAGTGTCTCAGCGCCGCGGCGCCGTCGCCAATAACTTTCCATACATTTTCTCCAGACTGCCAGCGCTTATGCGCTGCGTCACCAAGATGATGACGAATTATCGCCACCTTTATTTTGGCGTCTGCAGACGCTCTCAAACAAACTGGAGCGCGACATGCGCACGCATATATAGAGGTACAACCTCATTAGCATGCGAAATCACAAAACTCTATTTTACTTTTACTCTTTTCTCTAAGTAAGATAACATAAATTTATTTCTGCATAAAAACTTAGCCTTGATACATGAAGCTTATATACCTAATATTGACATATGAGTATATGTTGCCGACTACAAACATGTACAATGTAATTATTGATTGCTAAGTTAGAATATAACTTAAGGTTAGTAGTTCTGTAATCAAGGGGATACCTAAACTAAGTAGGTAACAAAAAAAATACTTGCGTCAGGTATCCTAGTAATAGGTGTGGGTTGGTGCCTAAATAAAAGAATATGTGCAATAACAATAAAAGAGCTCTACAGTACAATTCTACTTATTCTCTAGTTTGAATGGTGCATCGTTATTTAACAACTAATAATAGGTTATTTACCAACTAATTTTCAGTATCTTCTAATGTTTTGCCTTTTAGCCAGTCTTGTATTGTTTTTCTTACATAACACATGGTTTATTGGGTAAATGGATTAAGAGAAATTTATTCTATTAGATAGAAAACTATCAAGATACAATAGAATCCACGAGAGTGTGCGGTTCAAATGCAACTCGGATATGGAACAGGTTCTCTCCAAATATCAAAAGCGTCAATCGCTCTTTATTTACAAACCCTTCCCTTCCATCCCTTCCTTTTCCTTTGTCTGTGTACGTGTGTTATTTTGTTTCTTCTTTTATTTAATTTAGTATCCGCTCTATTATAAGTACCTAATTACAAAACATAATTGTTCTGTTTATTATTTAGTTAATAACGCATTGAATTACCCGGAAACAATAACACTTTGGTTGACTTTATTAAGAGACTGCTGTAGTGAGTGTGACAAGTCCGACATTGTGCAAAACTTCCATTTTGTGCCATATTTTTTTTATTATAATTATTATTATTCACATGGATAAAAACAAAATCGGTCAAGTATGCGTTTACTAGCGCAGCGAGAGTTTTATACCAATTATACCTAAAGGTGACGATGTACGAGTACTCGTATGTAAATTTCGACGATATTTTTTTTGGTTATTTTTGAACCGTCGTAGTGACTGATGACAGAGAAAAAAATCATAACTAAGAGTACCTTTCTTAAGTACATAGCTATTTCAGATTACTCGTAACACCTTTAAAATTTAAGAATTATAAATAAATCTGGGAGCTATACATGGATTTTTCATTTTAGAGTATTTTTTGAACCCATCTTTCATAATAAACATCGGGAACAACAAGCTCAAAAAATAGTAAGGCATTTTAACAACAGTCACAAAGTACATGACTATCGCAGAATTTTCAAAAGTTTTTCTTGATAAAAAAGTGCAAGTTTCATCCATACTTACTATTAAATATTACTTATTTTTGGATGTTTTTTTTATTTTTGTATTTTTGACATAAACTATATATATTAAACTTCCAGTACCATTGATATATTTTTTAAAAAATAGTTTTTTTTTTAAATAATATTTTTACAGCATGTTTCTATTAACTTTCTCATACAATTGCGCCAAGCCGTTTTTGTTAGGCGCATTTGTATGGGATGTTCTTATAAGATTTGTATGAGGTATTTTTATTTCTGCGCATAATTTAACCAATATTTCACATATGAAACTCGAATTTATCTACTCTTAATAAAATATATGAAAAATAGACTGTCAGTCACGCATCAATTCTAAGTAAGTTTTTTCCTTTCCTTAAGACATGACAAGGGTTGCGGATATTCCTATAAATACAGTCCACTAGTTAAAATATAATAAAAAAATATCTCCCGATTTTCTTTGATTTAAAATAATTACCCCGCCGCACAAATATTATTTGTCATGTGCGATATCTCCGCGCAAGCAAATAGGGATTGTCGTAAAAATGGTATCTCCGCGCAAGCAATAATAGGCTTTCGGAGTATTTCGGACCGATGGGGTTTCCCTTGGCATAACATTCCGCTTTATTTAGCCATCAGCGGTCCCTTAATAAAATAGAAAACCTTTTACAAACACTGAACGGAAGTGACCGCCGCCCCGCAGCATTGATGGTAGCTATGTTCCTTCGATAGAGCAGCCGTTTTCCGTAATCAACCAATGTGTATATAACCTTCATGGTGAATTATTATGAAGGCCATTCTGTATGTATGTGTATGCATACCTGCAACAAAGTAAAATATCTTTATTAAATTAACTTTCGACACAACTTCCTATAGATAAAGACAGTTCGTAATGTCCATAGCCGCGTTTAATCACCGGCACTCTTCAGAACACCGAAGTTAGGCTCGTCGGTCGCGGTCATGCAGCGGATGGGTTAAAGCCTCCTGCCAACCGCGTAATTCTACTAATTGGTCGCCTAGAAGTAGAATAGAACATATCGATAAGGTGGGACAATACATAAAGGCAAAAAATTGTTCTAAGGAAAAAATAATAAGATAACTCTTTATTAAACAAACTCATGTGTACAAAGGCGGGTAGACTATACAGCTTGGGATAGATAGCCGCATATATGTTAGCTTTGGTCGGCTCTCTCCATGAAGAGTTACTTGAACAAGGTAAAGCTTAAGTGAGGATCTAGAAGAAAACCTCGAGCAATCCTGGGCGGTTGTTGCACTGGTCGATTTACTTGGGCATAATGGGGTCGTGCAGCTCAGGTCCTAATGGCCAAACTCTGTATATCTTAGTCAGCCCGACTCACGGCTCAGCTCCCATTCGGCTGCCTCCCCGAAGAGGGACTAAACTGGCGAACCCGCTATTGCGCATAGCGTCTGATCTGGCGGCCCTGCATGTCTGAGCAGTGGTCGGTACGCCGGCCTTTGCTTAGTAACCTTCCTGAAGAAGGGCCCTTTGTATCTCGGCTATATGCGATGATCGACTTATCTGATCCGAGCGTATCCCGGCAATGCGGCTTATGCACTCGGTGAAAACTTTGGATGGATGGATGTCTGCCGGCCCTTGCTCAACAACGAATAGCCGGGGCAGTTTGGAAGCGCAATGCAACCTAAGAAAGCGGGGGTAGTTATGCCTTTTGCTATATATCCTTAGACACGACGGGGGTCTAATGGGGTCGTGCAGCTCGGGTCTCAATGGCCAACTCTGTATATCATGGTCGGTCCGACTCACGTCTTAACACCTATCCGGCAGCCTCCACGAAGAGGGACGAAACCGATAAACCCGCTGTGCATGGCGGCTGACCTGGGGGAAGCCCTCGGGCGCCCCTGGATTTCTGAGCTATGGTAGGCATGCCAGCCTTAGATTGACAACATTCCTGAAGAGGGGTCCCGTATCCCGGCAATACGGTGACATGCGCTAGAACCCCAATATCCCGGTAAAGCGATGACTTCGGGTGAAAACTGCGGATGGTTGGTTGCTCTAGGCATTGGTCGGTCTGTTGGCCGCTGTCTCAACAACTAATAGCCAAAGGAGTTTGGAAGAGCAATGAGACCTAAGGAAGCGGGGTAGGTAGGTACCTCGAGATATCTATCTTTAGAAACGATTCGATGGCCACCCGATCTCGGGTGGTAAGCCGAGCAAAGGACGCCTCGGATCCGCGATAATTCCAGTTAGGAAGTTTCGCTGCTTGAGGTAGAAATCGCGCAAGCGACTTGAACCCGTAACCAGACGGGGGATCGGAGAAATCTAATCGCATCTGGTAGTAAGGGCGCGATGGATAGCCATGGGCTTGCAAATTACCAGTGCCTCGCGGTAGGAGTTGGTCTCTTACGGGCTGAGGTGGAGCTTGATACGTGGATTCGTCTTCGTCCATCAAGTCTTTGACCAAAAAAAAATTTTAATCCTTCAATTCCATCTTTTTAAATTGACACAATTAAATAAATGTATTAAAATATTTAAGCACAGTAATGTAAAGCAGACTTTAATCTTCATATGTACCTATAGTAGTTCGGTAAATGTACGCTGAAAAAAACCGTTGCAGTTGAGTAAAAAGTAGTTGCAGAGGTGAGCGGTAGTTTAGTTATGGCGGGATAAGGTTAGTTTTATTATTATTTTATTATGTATTTATTTATTTACTTCTTTTTATTTATTATATTCATATTTATGTCATTGCCGCCATCCCCTACAAATAGCCCCAACAATCCCCTCTCCAACTGTTTCAATGACTTTCTGCTTTCAGGTGAGTTTGAGCACAGCGATTCGACTGCCAATGTAACTCTGGGTTCGGCGATTGTTCGGAATATTTAATTAAAGGAACACTGGGTTTACTCCTGTCTCCATACAAAAACGTTTTTAACGCCTGCCACATTAATACGCAGAGTATCCCATGCCACTATTTTGACTTGTTAGCCATATTCTCAGGACTAAACCTGCACGTACTACTTATTAGTGAAACCATGCTCAAGCCCACACTCCCATCACACCTTTATTTACCCTTTGCCCGGATCCAAGCTGATACGAAATGACAGATTTGGATGGAGGTTGGAAGTGTGGGAATTTATTTAAGGAATGACCTCAAATGCAAAGTACTTTTACAATCTTCGTCCAAGTGCAGGGGTCGTCTTTAATTTATTTTTCTAGAACTGAAGTTCAGTTCGCTCCTTCTCGCTGTAATGTACTGTCCTCCCCAAATAAATTATTTTCAAGAACTTGAATCCACTCTTCAAAAGCCTTCTACCTCATTATGAACATGCTGTCATTGCGGGAGATATCAACATTTGCCTTTTGAAAAATAAAGAAACTGTCTAATCGGCTCATTCTTCAATTGTACGATAAACATATTCTGCTAAAGACGATCAAAGTCAAATACCCTCCATACCCCTGGATAACCGAGGATATAAAGCAGGCTATGGCGAAGCGCGGGAGAATTAAAATCAAATATAAACGGCAAAAAACGGAAGATATGAAAAGCTTATAAATTACAGAAAAACTCAAAAATAACTCTAATAGCCTGGATATTGATCTCAATGTTCTGAATTTCCCACTTTGCCATCCCACCGTCAAGCATTGACCAACTCATTAAAGCAACATCTATTCGGGACATTAGACAATGTGTGAGACCCTCTATCAGAACGTTTAATTTCACGGCCACCACGCCATTCGAACTATGACGCATCATCAAAGAAATACAAACTAATGCGACGTGCGACAATTTAAATATCACACTCATCAGCCCAATCATTGAACCAATTCTTGCAGTTCTCACTCACGTCATTAACTTCTCTTTCACAAAACCGTAGCTGTCCTACTCTTTGGAAATGGGCCTTATTATAGCCTTGCCTAAAACATTTTCACCTCTGCTACCGAAAGACTATAGGCCAATTTCTATATTGCCTATTTTTTCGAATATTACAGAACGCATCGCATATATTCAACTTAATCACTTTCCAGTCTCTCATGGACTACTTAATTCTCTCCAGTCCGGTTTTCGCCCTGGTCACAGCACTACCTCAGCTCTAGTCAAAGTCACCGATGACATTAGATGTGCTATGGACAATAGAAAACTCACAATTCTCACACTCTTAGATTTCAGCAGCGCTGGAGCGGTTGCGCTCTCCGAACATCTCAGATGATGCAGTAATATGGTTTGGCTCTTATCTGAAGGGGCGCCGGCAGTGTGTTAAATCAGCCGACACTTCCACCGATGTGATCGAACTCACTGCCGGCGTACCCCAGGGACGAGTCCTTTCCCCTCTTCTCTTCTCTATATTGATCACCCCCATTACCGAGAATCTTACCACCTCGTATCACCTTTAAGCCGATGACCTTCAGCGGTGCGATTACAGTTCTTTGCTATCGATTACATTTTGTAATTCTCAAAAATAACGTTATTTTACACAAAACGACAATATGAACCATTAACCAGAACACACTTCAAATTATTTTTATGTTAAAGGCCTTTTTCTAAGATTTTTCAATATTTTTCATCCCTATATAAGTTGCTATGATTTTTGCTGTTCAGTTATTTCGGCGCTGTTGCCGTGTTTTCTTCAAGTTTTCCATTAAATATTGCCATTTTGTAATCGAAGCAATCGTCTGACAGTTGTCGGTTGGATAGCAAACAGCGTTACCAATTAAATGTAAATGTTAACACCTCTTCCATTCTTCTTCTTCAGGTTCTATTCCTAGCAAGCAGATTCGATTACATTTTTTTTCTTTTAGTTGTAGGTGATTGATTGGAAATAATCATTTGTGTCTTCCGCATTCAAACCACTAAATATATTAAGGTACTATGAAGTTGTATTTAATTGTATTGTGTTGTTTGTTACCTACTTATCCTTTCTTTTATTATTTTATCACATAGCATAAATTATAAAAGAGATCATTAAGTTTACCTAACTTTTAGTATATGTCGCAGTGAAATCAAATCCTTAGTGCTATCTAAATGTCCGCGCCTGAGGATAGCAGGTTGCGTCTAACAATTCCTATCTTACGAGGGATATGGAATAATAATGAATGTAATTCTTTACTACTAGTGATTTCCCTAGATCCCTGACAATATTAAGTGAAATGAAATTTTGGAAGATTTATCTGCTCCATATCTTTTAAATAATAGGTAGGTACCTATTTATTAATGTTTTTGTGTTGGTGTATATATAAAAAAACTGTGTGGTCTTATAATATAATATGGAAAAAAATATATGCCTTTGTGTTCCCAAAAGTAGGTCGATTCTCATTTTTTTTTCAAGTCATCTTGAATTTAGGATGCTAAAGTTATTGTATATATACTTTTCGTACTAGAAATCTATTTCATAATATACATTAAAGTGGTCAGTCTCCTAAATCGTCGTGTGAGCTCGAATCAATGATTTATAATTTGAAATCATATCATTCATAACATTTTTCCCTAACATATTTTAGTTATTAGTCTTTTATTTTTACCTACTTCACCCACTGAAATGACTAGCGCTGACACAAAGCTGAAAATGTTGCTAAAATTGTCGTATTTTTTATTTTGACATAGAAATAATAGTATAATTGTTAATATAATTTCATGTTGTCACCATTAGGTACGTAGGTAAATACATATTTTTAGGTATGTTGCTTCTATCATCTTATTTTGAAAAAAAAATATAAATTGGTAGGTCTTAACTAAACTAGGTAGTATAATGGAAAAAATATAATAAAATTATATTTTGTTCACAAAGAAATCATACTAAGCAGTAAATTGACCGTAAAGTTCACGTATATCTAAGTGAATGTTAATTTTAAAATTGGAATTAACATGTACCTACCTACATGTTGAATTTTTTGTGTTGTAATGTTTTTATATATTCTATTGGCACCCTCTTTCTAGTAATTAAAATGAACGATGGCATTACTTACAGACATATTTCTTAGTTTCTATTATATTAGCTGTCTCTACGTTCCTAGTTATGAAAATGAACGATCGCATTCCGTATAGGTGCATTTCTTAGATTTATGTTTTATTGGCGCCCTATCCTCTTCCTATTAATTGAAATCAACGATGGTAATATGTGCAGGCATATTCTTTAGTTTCTATTATATTAGCTGTCTCTACGTTCCTAGTTATGAAAATGAACGATCGCATTCCGTATAGGTGCATTTC
>JAOPUG010000174.1:3680566-3700363 GCA_027564375.1 Micropterix facetella
AAAATATTAAAATTTATTTGTGTTTCAGTAAAATTGAGCAACGAAAATTATGAAAATAAAAATCGGAAAAAAATACTCGGGGAAATATAGATAAAAACCAACCAATATGCTTTTCTATACCAATAAGTTGATGAATCCTCTAAGAAGGTTGAAAATATTAAAATTTATTTGTGTTTCAGTAAAATTGAGCAACGAAAATTATGAAAATAAAAATCGGAAAAAAATACTTCGGCCTATCCTGCGGGGGTCCGAAAATTTACAATCGTGCGAACAATGTAAGGACATTAATCGTCCAAAAAGACTTTTATGGATGTTCCACATCCAGACAGACAGGCACAATTTTTTTTTGTGGATTCGGACATGTCATTAAACATCTAAAAAGACTTTTCTCGGCATTTCATCTTATATGTCCTATAGTCCATTTAAACAAAACAAAAAATGTGTGTGGCTGTATTTCTGGATGTTACGATGCATGATAATTGGAGTAAACTATGTCTGTTTTAAATTGTCTTTTGCTATTCGATCGTTGTGGCCAATGCGCAAAGTCCAGCTGATTTTGAGGTCTATACGACCTAATTTTTTAATTAATATTGTTTATTTAATTTAATGACGACCTACTATCTATCGGCCGATGCAGGAACCACCTGGTCTCTTAAGCCTGCCAACCTGGGTTAAAAAGTCTGAATTTTTCGGTTTTTATACATTTGAATATCCTAATGAATTCATACAATAAAATAATCAGATGTGCCGAAGTTTTACAAACCCTTGGGTTTTCCCCCTGCCTAGTTGTAATAATGAAATTTTGCTGAATTTTAATGTAAAACCGGTACACTATGAAAGGTTTTTCAATTCTTTTAAAATATTTTTAAAAAAATAATCATTTTTATACTGCCCTTCCCCACGTAATACTAGTAGTATTTAGGGGTTTAACAAATTGCGACTTTAATCAGAATATAATTTAGACCTTTATTTACCTATGCATATATAATTTAAAGTTATGCAGTTCCTAATATTTATGCAATAGTTGCTTTAATTCTGTCGTTAAAGCGAGCAAACCACTGACATAAGCTATTATATCTATGATTGTATACTAACCGACTTCGTCCGGGTCGACGTACTTGGTGGCAATGGACCTCAGCGCGGTCATGGATGCTCCACTGAAGATGTCGAAGAGTGGGGCGATGTAAAGCCAGGTCTTGTTGCTGGCGAAAGTGAAAACTATGCCGCCGGCAATCTTACTCACCACACCGATGATGCCGATGAGTGTGTCATCCAGCTTCATCAGCTTGCTGAACACAGTAATGGTCACTATCGTTCCTGGAAGTGGGAAAAAATCATAAAAAAATAAACCTTAATAATTTTCCACCCCTTATCATGCTGACAGAAGATAGTTTCACCATATCATTGGAAGTGGTATTGCGAAACGCCAAGTTTATGTTAGGGGATATCCCAGATTTAAAAACGGTTCACTGGTATGGTGTATAGACGGGGTCAAAATAAATAGAAAACGCGGGTGTTTCCGTGTCCCGGGTACAAAAATAATACTTTTATAATATTTACCAAGAGATCGTTTTATTGTCATTGGTATCGGGAAGGAAGAAAGGTAGTAAATAAACGATTTAAATAAATATTTCCCTACATTGCGACTTTGAAGCAAAAGCGATTTCATTATTTCACGATTTCAACTACTTACTGATCTCGTTATACAACCGCCGTTATTGATGCCCGTGGTAGTCGCTGCAAAGGCCCTTTTTCGCTCCCAACACCTCATAAATCTCTCCGTAGGAGTTTGAAGGGGCATTACTCGGTTGCTGTTAAGATACATTTTTCCAACTGTATACGATTTATGTATTTCGACTTGTCTATTCTACGAGTGGCGACTGAGATTTGTAATTGTCATTTCTTGATTATGCGCAAAATAGTGCACGTACAAGATAGATAAAAATTTATACAGATATTTTTCTTCATAAATTTTTCATCTATCTTATCTGTATTGTTGTGAGACTCTCCACGCGGCCCGGTGGCATAGTGGTTTGGTCGCCTGATTTTACATCATAAGATTCCGGGTTCGATTCCCGGTTGGGTCACCATTTTCCGTTGGGATACAATTAACGGAATTGCATTTCAATTCTGTCGGTCGAATGCAATAACAAGGCACACACATACACACATGTTACCCACACACATACATATAAACAATTCATAGTAGGGTTGGTTGTAAGAGATTGTCGTATGATAATAAACCCGCCCATTGTCAAAATTTCACAATAAAGAGTAGAAACAAATAAACAGAACATTCAGTTACTGATGTCTAGTGCCAAATGCTAGTATTATCCATATTTTAGCATTTCTTATAGTCTAGTTATATCTAGACTACGTAATCGCTATACATGTAAAAAAAAATAGTAAGACAGCATAATGGTATTAAAGATTCAAATGCAGAATATTCGGCGGGCAGAATTAAGTAATAACAGTGTCATAAATTGTACACTAAATCAAGATTTTGGTGTAAACAGGTTTTAAACCAAAATCATGAATTTAAAAAGCCTGTAGTATCCCAATAATGGTTAAAATCCTCCCCACATTCACACCACTCTCCTCTGTTACTAGCTCTTCTCATCTGCTGCGGACTAGCCTTTCGACTTAGATCATCGCACCATCGTGCTGGATTCTTCTTTTGGTGCCACGTCCGCTACCGAACATTTACTATTACAACTTCATTGGCTGCTACAAACGGAGCTGCCATGAAATTCGCCAACCAGTCAGACCCATCCTAATACTATTGTTATACTTCTGGGGGGTGAGCGGTGGACTCCGGACTAACAACCGGATGTTGTAGGTTTAGGACAGCTGTCTTGCAACATATGAGTGTTCATCTTACCATCCATTTACTCTCCCTTCGAAGCCATATTTGTGGTCTGAAACTATTCTTGTAGATCACCAAGATCCTGGACATCTTCTTCCGGATATTTTGTCTTGAATTATTAGATACACCTTTCAGGGTGATGCGATATTTATTGCCCTCCACATTTCTACGCTCTTACACTCCTTGACTCTGTGACTCGGACGACCCGCTTATATGTAGTATCCTACGATAGAATCGCATTTCGAATGCTTCTAGTTTTCTTAACAGCGAGTCTGTAAGATATGATCTGATTTGATGTGGATTTTATTCTTCCTTGCTCATATCAAAGTTGTCATTTGAGTTGCAGCCAAGGTAAATGATGTTGCCAGTATTCAGTTGAATTCCGCAAGCCGTAACTGTAGGTGTGTTTATAGGCACTTGACTGACTATCATTATGACGGGCAGCATCATTGCTGATATGTCTCAATGTGGTCACCCCTGATCCGATGATCCTTGAGTGTGGGCAGATGCAATCTGTAGTCTTCCTGCATATTCCAGCTTTTTAAAACTCATTGGCATCTTAGCCACTCTGCGCTTAACTTCCTTAATGAGATCTTCATATTTCACAAAGTAAGGATTCCAGATCGGGAATCCAAACTCTAACATTGGTCTAATGTAGGTTTTGTATAAAGACAAAAATAAGGCTGGTTTGATATAGTGGAATGATTTTCAGATTTTTTTTCATTATCTGTGTAATATGCTCACCCCACTTCAGATCGCTCGCTATCGCTATGCCCAGATCCTATTGCTTCGTGACACTTTGTAATAGCACTAGCCCTAGATGGTACTGCTATTTGAGGTTGTTCTTGCCGATGTGAAGGTCTATGTTTTGTCTGCATTTAGCTTGATCAACCATGTTGTGGACCATTCAAGACTTTGATCTAGGTCTTTCGTGAGATTTGCTATTGTAGGATATGCAAACAGGTGCTTGGTCTTTGTGGCGTTTGACTTCACTAACGCAAAAGTGTTATCAATGATGTTTGTTGGAGTTTGGAGACTGATGCACAGTAGAATGCTGGCTGCGGTAGTCGACTGGCAGTTGCGAGATGAGGCGACGAGAAAGAGAAACCCAATACGGGCAACCACATGCGCGAAAGACCTTGCGAAGGGTTGAGTAATTGCAGGATGAGAATGTCTTACTCTAGAGGCACTGCATGGTGCATACTTCATAGCGTCTTAGTAACGTTCCAAACGGGGCATATAATTGAACTAATATTATTATTGTTTATAGACAAGCAGCATAGCTACTCGTGCCTATAAATATAGTTAGCGATTCGTAAATGTAATGGTCGGTTCGCATTTTAAAAGTCTCGATGAGATCTCCTCACTCGCGTCTCTCCTTCAGCTTTGTCAGATTTAGCCATTCGAGCGTTTCTTTGTAGCTGTAGTAGTGGAACACTCGTATCAATTTAGTAGCTCTTCTTTGCACACTCTCAATAAGTCGATAAAATATGGACTCCATATTTGAAATGCATACTCCAGTACTGAACGTACATAAGCCTTATAGGTTAGTAGAAGGAACTCAAGCGTTAGTATCTGGAATGCCTTTAGAATAAGATACACGGTATTGGCTCTTTTCACGATAGCAGTGATGCGCTCATTCCACTTGAGGTCATTGGCTATGACTCCTAGATCCTTCACGAGGGTACAACTTTTAGTTCTGCTCCATCCAGCTTATTTCCAATGAGTGGACTGTTTCGCCCAACATGAACTACAGTACATTTTTCTTTATTTAGCTTGATGATCATCGGTCCATGCCTTAATCGCCAATCATCGGTCCATGCCTTAATCGCCAATCATCGGTCCATGCCTTAATCGCCAATCATCGGTCCATGCCTTAATTCTGTTGAGGTCATTCGTTATGCAAAAGAGGATCGCCAAAGAATTTTGTATCATCAGCGTAAAGATTGGTAGCTGGAGGATAGCATATTCCAGACCGGATATGTAGAGCTCGAAGAGAACAGGTCCAAGAGTTGATACCTGAGCCATTCCACTTTCCACCGACAATGAATCCGATAATAAAGACCCAACCTTTACTTGCAATTGTCTTCCCCTCAGAAATTATTCGATCCAGTTGAGCAGTCTTCTGCGTATACCAAAATGTTCCAGTTGTGTGAATGAACTAAGAACTGAGTACAAGCGGGAGTGGGCAGTATGCATGTATGAGTACAAGGCATTTTAACATCCTCGATATAGTGGCGTCCAACAACTTCTCTTATGTGGGTCAACGTGTGGTGTGGCAGCCGCTGATGAGATGACAGATAGGCGAGTGCGTGAATTGTTTGCAGGTTTATAAAAAAATCATATGTAGCATGACTTTAAGATGGGATAGGCAGTGTTTTTATGCTGTGCATATCAATGCTGTTTACAGAGAAAAGTAGTGTTTATAAATTAGAGCCTTTCAGCGGTGAGTTATAAACTAGATGAACCCTGCCAGATTTTAATTTTATGACAAATTCGAATAAGATGTTGACATCTGTCATACCATTTTAAGCATATTTATAAATACCCTATCGAATGCGTGATATTTTTACATGCATTCATAAAATCAAGCTGTAAATTGCTTATCATTTTCATTTATTTTGCAACACTGAAATAGATTCTGCACTTAACAGCTGTCGAATGAAATTTATAGGTCATTTTGACTGTTTGTTGATTACTGGAATTCACATGAACAATCAGGAAACCTATTAAAACCACTAAAAATGAATGTGCAACATGCACCAAAAAGCGAATGCTGTTACAATCAATATGACTTTAATGGATTTCAATGATCCTGTTCAATTAGTATTGTGCTTCCGATGCATACTAGGTCTACTTAAAAAAAAATTAAGGTTTACTCGTGATACATCAATTGAATATATAACACCTTACTAAATACAGCGCCAAAATAAATTAAACTGGCTGCTTGATGCATCAATCACATCTTAAGGTATGTCAATAACACTCAATAGGTTAAAGAAAGGTTGATAAACTAAATGAAACATTGATATAATTCTATGGATCTCTAAACATCGAATGAAAGAAATCGATAGAATCTCACTAAATCGAGAATCATAACTACATGCAAATAAAAACATCAAGTGACAAGTTGTGGTGACACTTTTTTGACAGTAAGATGCACGTCACGACATGTCAAGCACAAATTAGTAGGTATATTATTAGTATTTGATTATTGTTCTAGAAAAATATCCTTTAAGAGGTGAAAGATAGATTTGGCTGGGAGGCCACGAGCGCCAATTCCACCGCGTGAAAGTGAACAGTGAAGCTGTTCCGGGTGATCGCATTTGTGAGATCATGGTATTTATTTCATTTGTACTCGTAGTCTTGTAAGATATTTGATTCCCAAGAAAAAGTTTGCTATACAATAAGGGCCGTTTTTCGATACAGAATCATATCCGGATGGAAGGCTGTTCATCCGAGACTTCCAGGGAATTGATACTGCGTGAAGACCGAATCAACCTCCAGAATCCAATCTGCGCTTATCCCGCACAAAGTGTATTGACGGTTTGGAGGGTACTGTCAGACCCTTGTTGGCACGAGCCACTAAGAGGCAAATTACCTTGCGAAAACCAGCAAGGACTTTGTCATGGCGGTAAGTATTCCGTCCTTGATCTAAGACCGCTTTGCCGTATGTAATTTAACCTCATCTAAAAATCCATGATTCCAATATAATGAAAACTGTTTTATATTAAAAATAATGAACGCATTACAGACTATCACTATGATACAGACATTATATCAATAAAGGATTGCATTTACAGCACACCTTGTATCGTGACTGATTCTAGGATTTACATAGTGAGATTATACCGAGTCGCCAATTGTAAAACGAAACAACAAATAATTTGGTGTCAATTATACAGGGTTTATTTGTATCAGTAAACACCAGAAAGGAGCATAATTCTAAAACCGTTTTTTGTCACAAAAAAAGCACATATCTTAAAAGCAATAAAAATTCAGACAACTTGGAAATCCATTATAACTTAACACAATAAGTTTGAAATGATTTTCCTTCCTGGTGCACACAAATAAAAACAGTAATGAAAATGGGTAGCAAGAAGTATGCATGCGCTGTGTGCTCGTTC
Source organism: Micropterix facetella (assembly GCA_027564375.1). Taxonomy (NCBI): domain Eukaryota; kingdom Metazoa; phylum Arthropoda; class Insecta; order Lepidoptera; family Micropterigidae; genus Micropterix; species Micropterix facetella. Next base: position 3,687,560 of record JAOPUG010000174.1, read on the forward strand.
TCACCTGCTCTGGCGTTGGCGACACCGCTCGTCGTCGCAGTGTTGCCACCTGCCCAATGCGGCAATCAACAAAGCAAAACGGCAATGTGTAAATGACATGGCAACATTACAAATGATTAAAGCGATGATGTGGTTAAAGTGAGAGTTTGGATCCTGCGATGGCTGATCTTCCAAAATCAAGCCCAAGCATTGCAACTTAACCCTAAGCTAGGTTAGGCCTGTCTCGCCTGAACTCTTCTATTCTAAATTTGTAATATTCCCACACCTTAATATTTACTATCTTTCTAGTCATTTTTATATAGATACTACCGTAGAAGTACTTTCAGGGACCAACTGCCCTAGAAGTACTTCCGGGAGAGCAAATGCCCTGGAAGTACTTTTGAGGCATGTCATTTAAAATGTAATAGCAATTTAATGACACAAACAATGATAAATTCTCTTCAGTAATTCGACTTTTGGGAAGTAACGATAGACTAACAAGTGCAAAATGCTTCTTATCTTGAAATTGACCCTAATAAGGGCATTTTACGCAAAGGCTAAGATGCTTATTCTCTAATATAGGGTATATCAAGTGAGCAGGTACCCATAACTAAGGTAAATAGAGGGTTTTTAACAATTTTGCGAAAAAGTTACAATTGACGAATTAATTTGTTTGGAAATTATATATTTTTTTAGTAATATTATCAAATAACAAGTTGTTACAGACAAATTGGGAAAACACATGGCTTGAATATGCATTCAGTTGTACTATTTATGAATTCACATGACATGAGCAAAGTATTTGAGTTTCCAGATTTAGGTTTCGTCAATCCAGATTATACCACGTTACCTCCGATCACAAAGAATTCAAGTCCAATAGGCTTCAGCTTTAATGGCATTTGCTACTCGTGATGCAGCCAGCTCACCGACAATAAAATGTCAACCACTCGCATTGCCTTGATACAGATTCATGAATTCAGTTAAATGTGTGATGCGCAAATAAACTCCTCCAATGAAATAGATTATTTTTCCATTGCTAGCTGTCTCCCGACATTCTGCCATTACGCTGCCAAGAATGTACAAATAAGGCGCTCTCTCTGAATAAAAACAAATTAAATAAATGTTTTATTTATGTAATTTTCTAAGTTTACAAATATGAATAACATTATAAAAGCTTGTGGTGATTTGATGATATACAATATTAATAGCTATAATGCCAGGCATATCAGTCATAGCTACCGATTTAAATAAAAAATATACTTCGATAAAAATATACATAATTGAATAGTTAAAGAGTGCAGTCCAATTTCGCTAACATAACTCATCTATGAACAATATTAAAAAAATTGAAATGCACACTGTGAAACAAGCCATACTTTAATACTTTTTGGGTATACGTGGTTACCCAGAACCGATCACGTCACAATAAAAAATCAAAATTGGTATTTCTCTCTCAAATTCTAAATTTAAAAAATAACAATTAACGGAAAATCGGTAAGTCAACGAATAAACCGAGTCAATAAATGCATTAAAACATCAATAAAAATATCATTACTATTCACATTATACATATTTTCTGGGTTTATATAATATCACGAAGGTTTTGCAACTACTTTATATGTTATTCATTTTCTCCAATATTGTCTAACCGTTGGATATGCGGCCAGTGCAAAATATTTCTCCAGCCTTTATGGCTACAATATAAAGCTACAGAGGGATTGCAATAATTTCCCTTCACAAAAAGTTTTATTGCCCCAAAAGTACTTCCAGGGCAGTTGCTGCCACGGAAGTACTTCTGGGAAATTACTTCTTAACATTCAAAATATGTTTAGAAAGCTTAGCAGATGGTTAAAATCCCCATCAGCTTGGAACAGATTCTACATTAGGCCTATGCACTTCCACATCTAGCGTTTTTAATAATGCGTCATTTAGTTTTGTTTGAGCGCCGTTGACATCGTAACGGCGTTCCTCGAGGATTGGAGATGGGGATTTAGCATGTGGCTGTGCCGTCGCGTTCATCTTCGCTTTCGTCGGCAGTGTCTGTGATTTATATAGATGTTCCCTTGATTCCAGTTTGGCGGATCCGATGTCGACGTATGAGGTCGTTCTTACTAAATTATCAGAGGAATGCGGGAAAAACAGCTCAACGACGGCTTTTTTGCACCGTTCGAAGAACGTTGATGCCTTCGAGTCATCGGCGGGCGGCCTGTCGGCAGTTTCTGTGTCATCGGCCCCACTTGAGTCGTCGATGTATGGTATTGAGCGGACATCATCAATCGTCGATTCGGCGTGGACGGTATTGCTGCCGCTGTCAGTCTGAATCCCACTGTCAGCGAGACTGTTCTGTTCGCGCAGGCGCCCACGCATTCGCGTTTCTGATGTCCGGCGTCGCTCATACGAGCTCGATGACTGCCGGCTGCCCGGTCTCGCGTCACGAGCGTACTCGGCCCGCCGTGGAAACGCGCCCGGATACCCGTACGGAAACTCCGGGCTCGGCTGTCGCATCTCTGTTCGCATCTTGTTCATGTCGGATAAGACGACCGGAAAATCGATCCCGTCCTCAGTCAGGCTTAGTACCGAACCAGTTTTCAGGCGCATCGAAACGCGCGATGGTACCGTGCGGAAATACGGCCGTCGCTCCTCCTCTTCTTCTTCGTCATTGCGCAATGTCCTCGCCCGCCATCCTGAACGAACGAACGCACTATTAACGCCGCTCTCCTAGCACAGTAGCCAGGTCATGTTGGTAGATTTTGCGGTCCCTAGAAACAATCTGTGACACCACTTCCATTTGGCCGCTTGGCTGGGAAAGTTGATGAAGTTCAAAATGTTTTTAGAGATACCAAACCACTCTTTCGAAACGAAGAAAACCTGGCTTCTGGGCTAACTGGCGCGAGTTGCGATCGTCGTTGCTCCCATTTTTTTTTGTTTTGTTGTGTTCACTTCTTTTGAAAGAACGCGACGGAAAACGCGATTGAAAAAACCGCCACCGTAAAACCGTTTATTGAGTGAGTGTGTGAATTTGGCCAAAAAGTGTGCAGTTTTATTTTGATACAGGCGAACAAGCGAATCATGCGTGAAGCAGGATGATCTACAAATTACAGCTTCCTCCGAGATTTGATTTATTTAGTTAATTAATTTATATAAGATTGGCTATTTATACGGTCCTAGAAAGACGTTCCTTGTAAACACTAACTGTGGTGATAGGTGAAACAGAGAAGAGTACCTGCAATTTTATGACTTTCATAATTAAAGTATCTGGGATCTCTATTTACAGAATAGGACTAATGGGATTGGAAAAGGGTTGAATACCTGGAAATCTAATGATAATTGAATTGCGCCCAAGAAGTACTCCAGGAGGCAACTGCCATAATAGCACTTCTGGAGAGCAATCGTCCCAGAAGTACTTCCGGGGCATCCGTCATCTAACTTGAAATTCAGAAGTTGAAAATTATCTAGTGAGATATCTGATTTGCAAATAATAAAAAAAATCAAATCTCGAAGAAACAGCACTCTCTATTCGGTTAGCCTGTACAGAAAGACAAAAATATAATAATAAATGTACAGTCCACATTTTACATCTGACAAAATTCTCTCCAACGTTTACGGTTGTGTTTACATTTATTACAAAAATTAGGCTAATAAATCAACTGCAACAGGGGGTCCAAAATGGGAGCAACGAAGATAACAATACAAACAAAATATATTATCTAAAAAATTAAATAAAAAAACACGATAATGGCACAAAAACAAAATCATATTATAACACAGCATATAAGCTAAGTCAACTACGGGGAAAATAGAAAGATATATGGTGATTAGGCCAATTTTTTATGATTTGATCAAACATATTCCTCAAATGAAGTGCTTCAAAATATAGATTGATGAATGAATATGTGTAATTGAATCGTCTTCTAAGGAAAGAAAATTTCGAATTTCGTAAAGTGTGGACATACAACAATTAATTAAGAGGCGATTGATAAGTAAGGTATTTTTATTCAATCAAAATCGAAATTCTACAGCAAGTCTCATAAAAATATGCCAAGGTATAAGATAAGGTTTCACAATATCCACTAAACTCAAAGGTATAATAACAAGTTTTAAATACTCGACTAAAGAAAAATGTCATTGTCCTAAACGTAAACAATGCATCGATAGAAGTTGACATACTACAATATATGTCAATAAAGTCATAGCAGACTGTTGAATATATCAAATATGTCAGATTGATGAATGCGTTCATTCTTGAATGTACACAATACACGAGTTGCAAGAATGTATGTAACTCAGAAAGCCATGGAGGGAGCACTTTTAAGCATTTCTCTCTGATAGGAGTATAAAACAAAATCATCACAGAAATCAAATGACCTACAGGGGAGAACAATAATAAGAAGTGCTGCGCTAAAGGTTTCGTAAGACTGGGGGCTGTGAATATTGCATCAAAATGCGAAATCTCTCGCAAGGCAGCGATAATGATGATAACCACTAAAGTTGTTTGAACCTTACTTAATAATCACCATATGAGCAAGTTAGAAAATAAATAAATCACTGAATTCTACAGTACGATTAGAAATAAGCATGAATTCTATACAGCGATATGACAGATACCACGACACACACGTATACAAAAATGTCTACGACTAAATAGAAATGAAATGGTCCTGCACCGCAGTACAAACCACAAATTTACAGAGGAGAGAAACAAACCTGGAGTCTCAATCTCGTCATGAGGCCGCAGCGGCCGCGTTATGCTCTTTCTCTTGGACGGCGAGTGCTTGAGCGCTGAAATAATCACAAAATAATATTAGTATGCGAAATATGGTTCGGTTTTTAAACTGAATGATTACCCAGGATCATGTAGTGTCGGACCTAATCTATCAGGCACTAGACCAAGGTAATCATTCACGACAATGAAAATATTAATAAAAACCATCCATGCAATCACCAATACTAAACGATATAAAAAAAGCCGGTGATTAATATAAAAAAAAAACTGATAAATCAAGTCCTGTAAAAAAAAGCTGTTGCCACTACTCGAAAAATACAAAATAAACACAACGGAAAACCAACTCGAAAACTGCAAAAATACAATTTCAACTTTCGACTGTTTTGAATGTTTTTTACTTACTAAAACCTTCCAGTGTGGCAATCGGCGTATCCGGTTCGAGTTTTCAGGAAAAAAATAGGCAAATGGCAATGTATTAGACATGGAATCGATAAATTTTGGCTGCGGATACTCTGCTTGCGATTTTTATTTAAAAAACTTGTCAATACTATTCACGAAATAATGTTGCTGTTAGTAATATAATTTTAAGATTGAAGAAGTACCGTTATCATTTGCGAAAATTACAATTCATGAAATAAAGTTAATATTCACGAAATTTGAAATAAAAGTCGCAAGCAGGCTTTCATCCAGTTCAACAATGATCAATTTCTACTTCATAGTTTTCTTATAGCAACGAAGTATACTCTCCACAAAGTGCCAAACCCCGAAGGGTATTCATCCGTTTGATCGGACAGCATTCAGCATTCCCACGGTTGAGTTTGTGTGTGAAAAAGAGACAAGAATACACGTGCAAAGACAAAGATAGAGATAGGTAGACAACAACCATAGAGATCAGATAGATCGCAAACAACAACATTTATCAACAGGTATAAATATGGTAGAAGAATTGGTAGTTTGGCAGTCTTCGATTGAACAAGTGGGATATTTTTGTTTATTGTAGAACGAGCTTGAGGTAAGGAGATGAACAGGTATCTCATTTCGAGCGACTGAAACCAATATGGATCACTACCATGCAAAATATGACTATTTGGTTTGGAGCAGTTGCTCTTCGGAAGTATTCCTGAGGCAGTTGCTCCCCGGAAGTACTTCCGGGGCAGTTGCTACCCGGAAATACTTCTGGAGCATGATGCTCATTTGAGTTGTAGGAGCTCACGGAGCCAGTCATCATGGCACATTCGTATAAATATTTCATCCTATCTGATAGGTAGAGAAGTTACAAAAAGCCTAGATTTTATAGACAGTAATATGGAATTAATCTTACAATATCATACTGTATAATTCTCTATTTTATTCTAGTCAAGAGCTACGTAAGTAGTCTTCCTAGCACTGTTTTATCGACAAAATGTCCTCAGCAGGTATAATTCCACTATTTCATCCTTATGTTGAAAAATATTATTGGGATTGTACAGTTACGAAGAAATATAGTTCAAAATCTGCTTGTGATGAGTTACCTGTCCTCTCCTTCCCGGTAATAAAATTACAAACAACTAGCATGCGACATGTATTTCTTAACTTTATATTAATGTAAAAACAAGAAAATACTTAAAACCAACTACAAGAGGATGTGCACCATGTTTGTGTCCACACGCCGCATGGTTTTGCCAAGCGAGCCATAACTAAGTGTAGATACGCTTTATACTGGGCATGGTGAAAGCGATTATCATGTTGACAATGTGGCCAGATGATATAAAATCAATTAAGTTGTGGATCCTAGGCGTTTTGATTCGAGCACATATTTAAAACTCCCTCCCTATTTTCAATAGGGCACTGTTAAACGAGTGGAGGTCGTGGGAATGGCTTCTATAGGAGCAGTTAAGTGGGAAGTTTAATATTATTGTTTATAGGCAGGCAGCATAGCTAAGTTGCCTTTAAGTTTCTGTGAACATTCATCACATTATCAGGTAGCTTGTTCCACGAGTCGACCACTCTGCTGCGCAAGAAAATTTCTTGGGGTTCGTGGCGAATCTCTCCTCGTCGAGTTTGAAGCAATGTCCCCGCAGATTATGGTTTTGGTTGAGGAGAAATATAGATAATAGTGATTCACAGCTGTAATGACATGTTAGTATTTTAAAAGTCTCGATAAGATCTCCTCGCTTGCGCCTCTCCTCCAGTTTTTTACAGATTTAGCCATTCGAACACTGTGAATGCACTAATTAATGCATTTTCCTTGCATTATCTACACATTTAGCGAGAATAAATATGCGAAACTTCACCGATTGTCCATTGTTTTGATTTGTTAGCTCAGCTTGCTTTTTTACCGTGGGTGGTTGACGTGTTTTTGTCCATTAGACCAATCTTGTGTTCGAGATTAAGGCATTTAAGATAAAAATAAATCACGACTAAGCTGACAACTTTCCTTTATAAAAAGACCGGTTAATTGCAAAGATAACTGTTTATAGCATCCAATTACCAACATTACTGGTTTATGTAGATAATGTATGGGCTAGGTAATTGGATAGGGTAAGCAGTTCACTTTTATTGTGTTATTTATATATAGCCTCGGGAGTGGAATTTATCTTTTATTAACCATTTCAGTGAGTCGTTGAATTTTATAAATGCCTGGTGTTTAATGAAGGAAGAAAATACTGTGATTTCTAGATTCTTGCCTCCTTTTTCCGGGTAAATGAGGACCTGAGAGGCGGATGCCTAGCCAACGGAAATGTTAAGGGATTTTCCGAAATACTTTCCGGTTTTTCCATTCTTTCTGGCAATGGATAGGTTCCTGGTAGGTCCAAGTCTAATTTGAGGTGTTTTGCATGGATTTTTCTTCCGGGAAACCACATGGCGCACGACAAGAGACAGATTAATCAGGGGGTGCCACGGTACAGCGCCTCCTTCAGTTTTCGAACCCAACACCAGGCTCGGGCAGGCTTTTAGAATTCCGGCAGGTGCGATCCCCCAAGAAATGCTTGAAAGAGTTATGCAAACTTCACAAGTCACTTGCAGCAGTGTTTAGACAACTTTTATCTCATGTACTTTTTTTTTCAATTTACCTTCAAAATTAGGGAGGGAGTCTTTGTCCCATCATGTATACCATTAGCCAGTGTGTTTAACCTAGTACACATCCTCAATATATAAAAAAAAACAAACAATTTAAAGTAGTAAAGCGACAGGGCATGTATTGTTGTGTAAAATGTTGGCATCGACAAGACAAAAGCCTAAATATAAAAAAAGGAAAGGAAAAAAACACAGGATTTAAACAAACAAAATACGACAATACGAGCGCGGTCGTTTGTTTAATTTACCTATGTAGCTGGTGACGAGCGTACGGAACTTTCTGTGGTTGCCCTTAATTTCCGGCAGATCAACTGGGGCACAGAATAAACACAAACGAACATCACACAAATGGCAGTAAAATGGTAATAATGACGGGGCGGGTTAGCGGCTGTCTAGTTAATACACTAGCAAGCAAATCAAACGAACCACCTCCTTTCCTTGAATTTTCAAGCTTAATAGTTTCTTACAGACATGAGTTTGAACTAAAATTTATATACGATTTAATTACTTTATAAATTATTATTCATTTTATTGTATGGTCGGATTGTATATTTTTTTAAAAGGTATTAAACATTGCATAATTTTATTCGGTCTCAATTATTAAAAACTTGTAAGAGAACCAAAAGGTCAGAGTGGACCAAGAACACACGTAGGAGATTGACATTTGCCGCAGTGTTTGCCAGGGATGCATTCTGTCCCCATTGCTGTTCAACGCATACTCCGAGGCGATTAAGACTGAAGCCCTTGAGAATCTTAATGTGGGGGTGAAAATGAATGGTAAACTCATCAACAATTTACGGTACGCAGATGACACGGTTCTTATTGCCTCTACTCAGGAAGATCTACAGAGATCGGCGGACAGAGTTCACGAGTGCAGTGAAAATGGTGGCTTGTCCATGAATATAATGAAGACCAAATTCATTGTCATAACCAGGGATCCAGATTTACAACCAAAAATATCGGTAGCAGGTAAAGTTCTAGAGCGGGTCCAGCATTACAAATACCTCAGTGCGTGGGTAAATGAAACGTGGGACTCATTGCATGGTTAAATGAAACGTGGGATCGAGAAATTAAGACCCGGATTGAAAACGCCCATACCTCGTTTAGCAAAATGAGAAAAGTGTTATGTTGTCGGCAAATCAACCTAAGACTCAGAACTCGGATCCTGAATTGCCAAATCTGGCCTGTGGTTATGTACGGCAGCGAATCGTGGACCATAAAGGAAGACACTAGATGGCGACATAAAGGAAGACACTAGACGACCGTTTCAATGGGGCTAGGGAAAAGAATCCTGATACCTGAGATCCCGCCCAACTTTTTTGTCTCGAAATATTTGTATGGTTTTTTAATAATATTGTATGGAAATATCTCTAGTTAGTATTTGCGTGACTGGGATTAGAGGAATTTGTATATACTATTGAAATGTTCCGGAGTCTATAAAACGTACTACTGTTGACGTTCCTTGCCACGTCAATGGCGCTCTTTTGCGCACTTTAATCTTATGGTAATTAAACTGGAAATTGAATTTGGCAATCTAGAAAATCTCACAACTCTGTTCAGACGATCGATCGTTATATATAAAGGAACTACCAATCCACCCGTTAACTGTATTGGTGTATCTGTAGCGATTCGTAATTGATGCAGGATTGCGATGGGATATACATATTGACAAATTGTGTGATAGGTTATGTGGAGGCTTGCACCCACACTTTCAAAAGAAACGTTTCACGAATGCTATTTTGCATATGTACATTCCATCCTTCCCTATGGCATTGAACTATGGATATGCAGGCAATCCGTTGTTTAGTGAATGCCCCCTATGATAATCCAGCTATTTTTTATTAAAGTCTTCATATTCTAATCATTCCCCGCGAGTTAATCCTGGAAGTAGGAACGATAGTTGTTATATCAACAGGGAAACTTTAGTTGCTATAGCAACATGGATATGTGGTTCTGGAAAGATTTTTCCTTTATAGGACGCAGCCCACAGATGATCAATAGAAATGAATGTATGGAGGGCCGGCAATACAAATTGATGTTTAGTATCCCGGGGTTAACGAGTTAAATGAACTAGGACAAAGAAGCAGAACAATTACTACACGATATCGGACTGAACATCTACAGTAATAATATTGTTAACCCGAAGAGTGTCCAGAGAAAGAGGGTAGTTTTTTATAGCCTAGGAGTGACATAAGTCTGGCAAATATCTGCGCTCAGAGACACTGTACAGATTAAATGAGGATTACTGCAACATTGAAGGAACTTAAAAATATTAAGTGAATATTTTTTAACTATAAAGATTTTTTCGAATATAAGCCCAATATTTTAAGTCAATTGAAGCTGTCGGTAGGCCTATTGTACCAACCTAACTTTTATTGAAAATGCATGTATATTTATTGTGACTCGTAAGTCGCCTTATGATCAAAGATTTATACCGTATAAACATAAAGTATAAATTAGAAAAAAATAAAAAAAGAAGTGGATCGTTATATTTGCTTGCAAGTGTACATTTATATTACAAATGATAACTATTTCTTTCACTGCTTAAGTTTTTGAATACAGTCCTGGGCGGCTGCATCAAAAATCTAAGATGCACCCTTCATTGCATTTTTGCTTATCGCAGCGCTTCTCATTTTCTGATCGTTGGAAAGTGGCCATTTTGGTGGACCTCACCTAGACATTTGTCTGGTGCATTATTCTGAACCAATCAACTGTGGCGGCTCACAGCCAAAAATAGACCCTGACAGCGGCGGTTAACTGGATCGGTGGAGCAGGGAGATTTATAAATCGAAAACTAGTTACTAAACCTATGGCTTTTAATGTTTATTATAGCCCGTGTTCCAAAATATAGTTCCAATGCCGCCGGAGATGCGTATTTTACAAGAACCCAGCAATTCATCAAAAATTCAATGTAAAATGGAGAAAATATAAATTAGTGTTCAATGTACTTATTTTTCTCATAAAATAAGCTGAAATAACTGATAAAAACAGCTTCTAAATTTACAGCGACGACCGATACACGCCTACCAAGCAATAGTCGAGATTTCAAACAACTGATGCCACTGTCTATTCTGCGTGGCAGTAGTGGCTGCCTTTATTATTAATATTAAATCAGTCCATACAATTTCTCAGTATACTGGGCATCGAAACTCCGTATGGAGTGTCTCGCTCGCTCGGCACACTGTTTTCCCCAACTCCGACCAGAGTAGAGGTTAATGCACTAACTGGAACATTGTGTAATAAAAAGAGTACGTTGCTGATGATGGCACAGCCTATAATACAGATCCTGCAACCAGATCACCTGGGAGAACAGATACAGAATCCACGACAGACGGAGGCCGTACACATCGCTCATAGCATCCACATATGTGCCCATTATTTTTTCTCTTACAGCCGAAGCAGTCCATGCACATATCACATGCTCAGCTGGCAATTTTTTTCTGCTCCTCAAACCCTGCAAATGGGGCCAACGACTATCTCCAGTATGTGAATATGCTTGTTAAGTCGGCCATGCCCAGCAAGCAGGCCCACTGTCTTCTTCAAGCTATCCCTGGAGAATCTCAGGCAGTAACTTTAACGTTAGTCTTTGTGTGGGTTTCCTAATGGCCCTCTGCCCCTCAGGTTTGTTCTTTTCCACCTGTGCCGTAGCCACTCCCTGGTTCTGTTATGGGCAACTTCAAGCAGTCAGATCATACTGAGACGCTTAGTTCGAGTCGAATGAGTTAATATAAATATTAGCTTTAAGAGCGAGCAGTGCCATGATATCTTTATCAAGTATCATTAGCAAAGTTCTCGTGCTTCACCACAGAAATCGTGCCAAGATAGCTTATTCATATTCACTTGTATATTGTTAGATTATGTGTCAAGCTAGCAGGGAATATTACCCACTCTATCGACTCTATCCACCATCTTTCTTGAGCTTTCTGCACTGTGTAAATGGTACTTTACATATGTCCACTCTCTGCATATGTACGTCTCTGCTGGGAGTTATAAGAATGGACAGTGGATATTCCTTCAGTTTACACTATATACTGTCAGATCTCTTTTCAGAAATCTATACATAATGATGCTGTCATCAATATACAATATGTACTGTACGAAGAAATACAGTTTTAAATTGAACGTGAATACCACCGATACGCAGTTAAGTTTGTCAACTGCTACGGGCGAACCCGGCCACCCTGGAGCGATTTAATGATATGTTCGTTATATCACCTCGGAATGAAACAGAGAGACTTGAAGACAGAGACAAATCTACCCATCAAGCTCCAGCTCGGCCCGTAAGAGTCCAACTCTTTATCGCGAGGCACTTGGAATTTTCAAGCCCAGTGTGCCGTCCATTGCGCCTTTACTACCAGATGCGGTCAGATTGCTCCGAACCCCTATCTGGTCGCAGGTTCAAAGTCGCTTGTGCAGTCTTCTACCTTAATTAAGAGGCAATTCCTCACTGAAATTATCGCGGATCTGAGGCGCCATTTGCTCGGCTTGCCACCCAAGATCGGGTGGCCAATGAATCCTTTCTAAGGGTAGATAGCTTAAGGTACTTAACTAACCCCGCTTCCTTAGGTTGCAATGCGCTTCCAAACTACTTCGGCTATTAGTTGTTGAGAAACGGCCGGCAGACCGATCAGTGCATCAAGCAACCATCCATCTAAAGTTTTCACCTGCGAGTCACCGCTTTACCGGGATACTGGGGAGGTTTGGCCATGTCACCACGTCTGGAGGATACAGAGGGCCCTTCATCAGGAAGGTAGATAAGCAAATGCTGGCATGCCAACCATTGCGCAGACATCCAGGATCGCCCGAGGGATTCCCTCCAGATCAGCCGCCATGCACAGCTGGCTCACTGGTTTCGTCCCTCTTCGAGAAGGCTGCCGTATAGATGTCGAGTGGTGAGTCGGGCCAACCGTGGTAGACAGAGTTGGCCATTGAGACCTGAGCTGCACGACCCCAGCTACCCAACAAAATCACCAAACAAAACAATCTGCATGTCGTACCTTATGCAACTCAGCTCCGCTCGCTTATGTGGCCGGGGGGGGGGGGGG
>JAOPUG010000174.1:4336085-4346189 GCA_027564375.1 Micropterix facetella
AAGCGGATTCGTGTTTTTCGTATAAATTTCGACATTTTTTGTTGCAAAAAGTCGTATATTTTCTAAATTTATGAATTAATATCATTAGTGGCCGCGTATCACAATTTCTTAAGGAATACGATGCAGCAATTACAAAATACATAAATATAATACATTGCGAGAAAACGGTGGCGGAGAGTTGGATTATACAAAATGTTCCAAAATGTACGGCCTCACCCATATATCGGTTTAATTTAAAGGACGCAGCATTGACACAGCGAAGACACAAACCCCCGTCACTCGCTATTGTATACTAATAAAATGCGACCGTGTATATATGAGCAAGAATGGTATAAATGTATGCATGACTACCGTGCACGCTAGTAAGTGCCTCTACCGCAGCCATCCATCCGCGTGTCTCCTTCTTAGACTTCAAATAGAGATCTTCGAATGGTGAATGGATGAATAGATAGAATGGAGTCATGTGTGGTGCACGCATTTCACGTCGATCCAACCCTACATTCCAAGGAGACTGTGGTAATTAAAATATGGGCTTAAGGGTAAACGAAAATCGACATTTACTCCTCGTTCGCTAAATATTCTTTTCTATTTTGGTAAATAAATATGCCTAACCGACATTTAGCGTTATTCGGGGCGCGTGAGGCTGCCGCATCGCTCAATATATCAATTGTATAAACGAGTTTATATTTGTAAAAGCGTAAGGAACTTTTTCCTGACGAGGATCTCCCGACCGCCCACGTTTTTTTATCTATTAAATCTATTTAATTAATTCATCCCCCCCTCCCCCCCAATTTTTCGTTATTTCATTTTTTCATCAGTCAGAACCGTACGTACCCGATACTGGTTCCCGCGACCTAAATGAGATAAGCAACAAAGCCGTAAAGAAGTGCCTCTACCAAAGTCAGCGCTGCGAGCGCGGGCGCCTGGAGCAGAGCTCGACATCTTCTTCTCTTACGGCTTATCCTTAGTCGTAATGAAGGTACCCCGCGGCAGTATAAGACTGCGGACGGGCAAGTGCGTGATTTTTGTGTAGTTATAATAAAAAATAAGAAGCGGCTAAGTTTTGCGATTGGGAAGGCGGGCAGTGCTTTATGCCTTTTATACGCCGAGAGCTGCCGGTTGAGCCCGGAGAGCCCCAGGCGGCGCCTCGTTAATCCGGGCCCTCTGCCAGCGAGCATTTTGCTACTTAATTTAAAAAAAATCTAAATTACATTTTAAAAAATCTATAAATTGTTAGGGGAAAAAAAGTTTTATAAGAAAATGAGTGCCTTCTCACTCTAATTATTACATTAATCATAAAAAAAATTCTCAGATTCTCAACCGAGCAGTCTCACATTGCATTTGCTGCGTAAAATTTTTGTTTGTCCCTTTATTAATTTTTTTACAGCGTCCCTTAGTCGTAAGCGATGGCAAATGACCTACACGACGTAACAACTATCAACTCGACATCCAAGAGTAGGAATTTCCTAGTTCGTCCTGGAGTTTTTACCGCTGCCCTTTGCAATGCAACGAGACTTTTACTTATGGTACATTTTAATTGTTTGGAGTTTTAAGAGCTTAGATTCATCGGTCTCCCTTCGGTAAAGCAGCCAAGCGGCTTTAACACAAATGTCTCCCATCTGGGAAAAGAGAGGTATGTACCATCGGTGTGCTCTCATCTCCGTGCAATACAGAGCTCTGAGCGTATCTGCGAGGTTGACTCCTCCTATACCCGAGTTGTAATGCTGAAACATATTAGGACAAGGTACTGGCTACTGGCTGTCTGTTTTTGGCCATCTTATTATATCTCTAAACATCGACGTAGGAGCTGGCTGCGATGACGCACTTATTGTCAAACCATTCGACGAGTGTAATTTTGCTCTCATTTGAAACAATTTGAGCAAAAGAACCGCGGCCTTTTCTTTTAGATTTTTATCGATGGGTAACTTTTTGTTCGGTCGATGTCAGCGGCCCAACGAAGCCCGGTCTATGACTGGCGAATTGATGATTTTAGGTACATCTGATCGGTTTCCGTTTAGTTGTTACTAGAATTTCGGCAAATTCATTATCGCTATCCGAAAGAGTTTTATAAAGATGACGCTGCTGACGGCGCAGGCGAGCTGTCGGAATTATGCTTGCGACTAGAAATTTTTAGTTCATCTTCAGAGGGCTCGCTCTTTTCCGGGTCTGAATCCGCTACAGTCTCATGTGCTAATGCCAAAATTTGCTGAGATCTTGAATAGGCCGCGAACCGTTAAGCGATAACGTATTAAAATAACGGATTAAATACTATTTTTGTCAAAACAAATCGAATTTCTTTAAGTTTTGTCCAAAAAAACCTTTTTTATTTCTTAGTTTGCTTCATTGGCAATGAGTCTTTTAATGCACATGACAAAATGCATAGCTTGGCATTGAATCTTAAAATACACACTATCAAACGAAGGTAAGTTGTATATAAACCAGCAGTGTGCATTTAAAGATACACGAAGACGCTTACATTTTTGTATAAAAACAATAACTTTTCTAAGAAACCTAATTTGTAATTGATAGTTCATTTATTGGAATATAAAAAAACAGTATTGGTTATTTGAATAAAATGATAAAATAAGGGTTTTAATTAATTATTACCTTGAACCTATTCGCTGCACGCTCATGGTCCGTCATCCTGCGAGCTACTGTCATTCAGAGTTGCCAACGCACTATAATACTTTTTTTCGTAGAAAATGTATAAGTTATGCATCCATTTTATACTTGCAACATTACAAACGTTCATTATTACTCGCTGGATTTCCTTAAATATTATGTGCATTATTAGATACGCTGCCAAGTTTAGGGTTAAAAATGAGTCACCTCACCGTCAATATAAAAACAAAATCACACACCGAGAAAAAAGAAAATGCCGATAGTGGGTTTCGGCTACAATTTATTTTGCTTTGATACCTTTTACGCCGGCCAAGGCGAAAACCAATGGAAGCGCTGGCGTTAAGATCCACCTTAATTTTGAGAGTTATTTCATTGAGCTTAAAATAAAATTTTACATTAATTATCCATATAATATGTTCTAGTAGTCCATATTTATTAAACCTTTTTTTTGTATTTTGGAAGTAATTGTAAATTAAAACAATTAGCTGAGATTTGTTTCCGGTAATTAAAGACACACCGCATGCAGCCGCTTACTGTATTTTTTGTATGCAGATCTAACGTCGATACGCCTGTTAAAAATCATAAATAATTCAATTATGCATCTTCCGTCGCATGCTTTCGTTCACTCAACGTTGAGAATATCCTTCAGGAATATGTGAAAGAGTACAATGTAATCATTAGCAAAAGTATTGGAAGCAGTCGATAGTGACATTACGTGTAAGCTCTGTTACCATACCATCGGAGGGTTAACTGGCTTGATTTGAATACAGCCAATGCAGTAATGGAGTTAGAGTTAGTAAGATTACTCTGGCCTATGGGTTCCTAAAGGTTCCGTGTAGTTGGGCTACGACGGCAGCTTCTATCTGGGAGCCTCTTCCAATGAGGGACCTACCTGATGAACCTGCCATGCAGTGGATCTGGGGTCGGAACTTCAGGCGGAACTGGACTTATGGCGCACGGGGCGGGCATACCGGCCGTATTGTCACTGACTGATACCCGAAGGAACATATGTTCTTTTAGACACGGGGGTAGGTGTCGACCTGTCGTCGCCTACCCTTAGAAACGACCCGATGGCTATCCAATCTCCGGTGAGCGTTGCTGAGCAAAAGATGCCACAGGTCCGCGATATTTCCAAGTTGAATGCTGCGTTATCACGACAGAGGTAGAGGTTGCTCAAGTGTTCTCAGGCCGAGACCAAACAGGCTGGATGGAGAAATCTGTCTAAATGTGGTAGCAAGGGGGTGAGGCCGACCGCTGGGTGGCACTTCCCAGTGGTTCGCCGTAAGGTGTAGGACTCTGCGGGCTGAGGTGGAGCTTGGTACGTAGATTTGTCTTCGTCCACCAAGTCTCTGTGTTTCGCCTCGGCATGATATAGCGATAGTTCGTTAAAACGCTCCGGGGAAGACATACAGTATATATGCTCTGGCATATGTGGAAAACGGTGCAGTTGTCTTAGTTCAGTGCGATAAGCCATTTTTGCATCCGTTCAAAAATTCGGGAGAGATCGTTGCTCAGTTGACCATGGTGGACTAGATTTGCAAAAATTGTAGTATCTTGGCGTTATGTGAATAGCAGCATGGAGGTCAGATATGTAGAGCGTAAATGGTATCGGTCCGAGAACTGAGCCCCACGGTACTCCAATTGATGCAAGGTTTACAGCGGAAAAGGAGTCTCCAATGCAAAATTGGACTTATCGGTCCTATATAAATTCTCCGATCTACGTAGTAAGGTCCATAAATTTCCGGCCCAGCCCACTTCGCATGCTTGAAACCAGTTCACTTGTGCTATCGGATGATGCAACATCTGCTGTTATTGTGTACAGCACTTCACTAATTCATTTTCAGCAGTTTCGTTTTAACCTTGATTCGAAGCAGACGTGTCGACAAGTTTTTGAAAATGTTTAAACTCGAATATCGCGCTGTGATAAAATTTTTCACTAAAGAAGGTGTTTCTACATTGCAAATTAAACACCGTTTGGATGGAGTGTATGGGGCCTCTTCTTCATATTCCACTGTAAAGGAACGAGCAAAGCTACTCAAACTGGGCCGAGAATCTCTAGAAGACGATCCTCGCTCTGGTCGGCCTGTAGAAGCCGTCACTCCTGAAATTATTGATATTGTGGAACTTGAACTGTTTTAAGGCTGGCTTGTGAAAACGAATGAAATTGCAGCAAGACTAATATTATCTAAAACTACCATCAGAATTATTAAAGAACGTTTGCACATGAACAAGGTTAGTGCAAGATGGGTGCCGCAACTTCTTTCTGGTGTGCAACAAGACGTGCATGTGAAGTATTGTCGAGAGTTTTTAGAAGAGTATAGCCTCGATCCAGAAGTGTATTTGAAATCAATTGTTACTGGAGATGAGGTCCTATACTATGGTCCTCTCGTCCAAAAAGGAGTCAATGGAGTGGAGAAAATCAGAGGAAGCACCTCCTCGAAAGGCTAGAGTCACATAGTCAACAAAAAAAGTTATGGCCACAATTTTTTGGGATTCCCAAGGGATTTTGCTCATTGACTTTAAGGAAAGGAATACAACTGTGAACGCACAGTACTATGCAGTTCTGCACCGTTTGCAAGATTCCATTAAGCAAAAAAGACAAGGAAAACTGGCTAGAGGTGTTCGGCTACTTCACAATAATGCGCCTGTGCACGCAGCACATTACCAAGACTGCTGTGAGGGAATTGGGTTCACAGAAATCTCTCACCCACCCTACAGCCCATATCTAGCCCCGAGCGATTACTGCCTGTTCTCAAAATTAAAATCCGACTTGCGGGGAAGAAAGTTTCAGACTAATGAAGAGGGTCAAGAAGCCGTTGAGTCCCACTTTGCAACTAAAGAAGAGAATTATTTTTTAAGGGTATAGAGATAATTTTAATGAGATGTAATAAATGTATTGAACTTAACAGAGATTATTTTGAAAAGCAGTAAGCAATGGGTATTTATTTTTACCTTCTTTATATTTCGGGACGGAAACTTAAGGACCTTATTATGGAGAATATGTCAATTATATGCGATGAAATCTTGAGCTTGAAGTGCATCACACTGCAAAAATGATTGCCTTGACTGTATTTCATGTGCCAAAACTACTGGCTTGAGCGGTTAATACTCGCACCTAGGCTGCAGCCTGTGGAGTAGACTAAGCAGGGATGTCAGATCTAAGTCCTTAGGATCCTTCAGCTCAGAGCTAAACACAGATCTAATAGCTAAACAATCCCCGTTATTCCGTTGTCACATTATTTATATTTTATTTAATTCTTCTTTGAGTGCCACGATCGAAGTCAGATGTAGGCAACCATAAATAGGAATAAGGTATTGAAGAAAATATCGATATTTTGATATCGAGTATTATCAAAACGAAAGTATTGACTCTGAAATATCAGATAGAAATATCAGTATAGACTTCTGGTCGAAGTCTTACAATCGTATGAACAAAAAGACTTCTCGACGTTCCACATGCACACACATTTTTTTGTGGTTTAGATGGACTCTAGAACATGAAATTAAAACATCCAAAAAGAAGATTCTCCATGTTTCATATGTCCTAGAGTCCATCTAAACAAAAAAGAAATTAATGTCCGGATGTCTGGGATGTTACTATGCACGATAACACGAGTAAACTACGTTCGTTGTAAACATTTCTTTCGTCAATTGATAGTTATGGCCAATGCGCAGAGTCCAGTTAATTTTGGGATCTGCATGACCTAATTATTTTACTAATATTTTTTTATTTATTTGATTAAATGATGACCATCGTACCCTCTATTGACCCATGAAGGACCCTGGTCTTAGTATGTTGAATTAGTATTCGACTCAGCCGCTAGATGACCTCAAAGCGAACTTTAACACTTTTAGAGCTTAATTGCAATAAACGGTGGAAATAGCAAAAAGAAAAGTTATTGGCCATAATGAGACGCATAAAATGAGGTACACGTCGCCTGGGGTCAATCCATTTGTTTAAACAAAAATGCGGGGAATTCATAAGTCATACATACAAGAAAATAATCATATGGGCTGAAGTTTTCTTTTTTTTTTAAAACATTACACAGCATTATCTAGGCCTAAACTAAGCAAAGCTTGTACTATGGGTACTAGATAACTGATATATAATACTTATATATATTTTATATAACACCCAGACCTGGGCGGGAATCGAACCCACGACCTCTAGCGTAGAAGGCAGGGCTACTACCCACTGAGCTACGAGGCCCGTCATATTTTATAAGGCCTTTTTAAATACAGACATGAACCTTGCAACTGCTAAATTTTATAGAAATAATTCAACTAAATCCCAATTGCATTGTGTATTCATGGTCACAGTATTCACCCGCTCGTGTATGTACATAAATCCGTAGACCACGCACCTACACTAACAGCCGGAACTGCAGCTATAATTACTTTCAAAGTTACGCGATGGTATTGCGCAATCGGATCGTGTGAATGTGTTGGTGAGACGCGTAACATGCGATCACCATCTGATCCATACACTCTTGGGCACATTTCTTAGCATGCAAAAAAGAGACAGCAGCTTCATCTTCTCCTTCTTTCTCAGGCTGGATATAATATAGTCCTTTACTATGTAATTGTGTTTTTTTCACAAAAGCTACATTGAACTGAATTTAAAATTCAATTTAGTTATTCAGGTATTCATTTGTCTATCTGTCGTTTGTCGATCGGATATGTTCGTGAAACGCACGACTACATACTTGACAGCAAAAAGTGGCAAAGTTACAGGAGTTACGACTTGGATATTTTTACAGGGAAATAACTCATGAAGGCAATGAAAACTGCTTCAAATTATTATTTGATTCCAGTCCACGAAATTTTGAAGCTATTATATAATTACCAACACCAAATAAAATGGCAAAATTGCATCAGATAATTTCGAGGTTTACTCGTGTTCCGAGGGTTACGTGCCTTACAGATTAGTTACCTTCTCAAAAATAATGATAGTCAAAGAAATCATTTTGGTATCCATATGATCTATA
Source organism: Micropterix facetella (assembly GCA_027564375.1). Taxonomy (NCBI): domain Eukaryota; kingdom Metazoa; phylum Arthropoda; class Insecta; order Lepidoptera; family Micropterigidae; genus Micropterix; species Micropterix facetella. The sequence goes on from JAOPUG010000174.1 coordinate 4,343,696, forward strand.
ATCATTGTGATTTATTTATTTATTTATAATATTAGTACACAAACAATACTCTAACAAATACATTATTTACTACCAATATTTAGTATAATTTCTTATTATAGCATAATATTCTATGTGTACTCCATTGCATATGTGCCATTAAAAAGTATTTATGTATATATTATTCTTATAAAAATTAAAATTATTGAGCATATTTTATGTACATAGTGATAGAACATTAACCAAAAATAATAAAATTTCAGTACGCCAATAAGTTACAGCAAAAATAAAAAAATAAATTTGCAATAAGTTCAAGATAAAAAATAATAAAATGAATTTGATAATATTATTTGTCTGAAAATAATAAAAATAATTTATAAACATACCGTAATGTATCAATCTATGTGTCTCGTAATTAAGACTCTAAAATGGATTTAATGGTTTAAAAAAAACATATTTTTAAAAAAAATATTTAAACTGGAAATTTCCCGACTAATTCTGTCGATCGAATGCAATAACAAGACACACACTTCCACGTATTTCACGCACACGTAAATACAAACGCCTCATAGTAGGATTGGTTACAGCGATATGTTATAGTTATTGGTGAACTACGACGGTTTGATTGCTTTCGTTATTTTGGCACGAATTACGTGCCGAGGGCTACGAGTTACAAATGTTGTTATAAATCAAAGTGCGTATATGTCGCTACGTTCTAGCTTGGCAACCCAGCGGAAAACAGCACTGAACGCGACCAAAGACAGCGTGCGGCCTTGGTTGAACGACGCTAGTTGAGGTCCTCCCTCACCTCTCTCAAACAGTGAACAACTGACATTTGCAGTCAATTTTAAATGACTCTCGCGTTCAATTAACCAATAAAAAAAATACTAATCTTGTAGCAAATTTCTTAATCTTTAGTAATATAAAGCGAAATTTCAATATTTTATTTTTTTTCTGAATAAACAAAAGCTGACGTCATAACCTTTTTGTATTTTGAATTTTTCATGAAATATATTGGGGCAAACCACTTGAAACTATATTGGTATGACGTACCAAGTAAATGGTTAAAATGTGATGAAGCCATATTTTTCATTCTTTTCATTTTTTCATTATAATCTTTCGCAAATCCAAAAAAGATATTATTCGTCACGCGCGATTTCAGAAGAATGGTAATTACGCGCAAGTAAAAATAGTCTTTCGGCATATTGCGTCCCGCTGGTGATTCGCTTGTCGTAAAAATGGGATCTCCGCGCACGAAATAATAGCCTTTAGGTTTATTGTAGCCCGCTGGTGTTTCCCTTGGCGTATGATTTCGTTTTATTTAGCCAATAGCGGCCCCTTAACGTCAGATATCGTCGATCCCACAGGCTGGTCGATTGCACTGCGATCAATCATTCCATTTTATTGTATTTGCTCGCGTGTCACCATAAATCAGTCTTGTTGTAAAATATCAAGAATGTTGTGTAATAAACGAATAACTAAGGCACCCTAGTTTCCACTGTATTCGACAATCCAGAATAGCACATGTCAAAGAGGTTACCTAAGCTAACTTCATTTCAAGCATTGTTTTATTATATAATAAATATAGGCCAATACTTATCAAAAAATAAAATCTTCGGAAAAAATCATGATGACGCCGTAAAAAGTTAGTTCGTAAGTTGGACACTGCCCGCCAAGAAGAGGAAACGACAAGTTGGCAACGCTAACATCAAAAGAACGCTTACCACTCCATCTATTTATTATTAGAGCAACTAATATGCTAGATGGTGAGTGAGCTGCGATCTGATCAAAAAGCAACTGGGAGTCGGTCAGTACCTATATTTTTTGAGAAGGAAGCGGAGGACTTCCAGGTAAAGGTGGGGTTCAGAACCCGCATGCACTGAACCCGAATGACGACACGGGACAGAACTCTAAAAATTAAGAAAAGACCAACGCTGTATTTCATAAGGTCGTTGCCCGATTTCGTATTTACGAACGTTTGTTTGAAAGTGCTCGTTTTATCAGTTATACCTACAGTAACAGAGTAGACCACAAATTTGGCTGTCTCGTGTGTCTAGAGAGTCTAATGTCTAGATTAGCGGTACGCAACATTTTCAAAAACCGGGGCGCCACATTTTAAAAGTTTCTTTTCAGTGACCTTGGGGCCTCGTTTTTTTTAAGTAATAATACGCAATGTTACAATTTAGTTACAAATTCATAAGGTAGCGTCCATTAATTATGTGAGATCAAAATGGGGAAGGGGGAGAGTTCAATTAAACATTTAGTATTACAAAATCAACCATGGCATAGACAATATTTAATTAACTAGATTTTAAACCCGTCAAAGATGAGTACCCGCTTTGCTTTTTTAACAACGGGTGTTGTTTTTATATAGGTATAGAACTTTAAGTTGGCAATACTTTTTTTACTGGCGGCCATTTTGTCAGCTGTCAAGTGAAATATGTTTAGTTTGGTTTGGCATTTCAACATGAATAGACTGACGCCTGAACAACGCTTCCAAATTGTGCAAATTTAT
>JAOPUG010000174.1:4362561-4374786 GCA_027564375.1 Micropterix facetella
ATTGGCGATGTTGTACCCGCCGTTGTCCAGTCTACCCTGAATAACGGCGGTTGCAACATCGCCGAAACGTCGGGTCTTATAAACATCACGCGGTAAATTCGTTTTATCTTATTTATAATGTCTAATAACCGCGATAGTTTTCGATTCTATATACGATATGGGCCAGATCCTCCTCCAGGCCAAGTGAATCAGGATACACCTGGCCTACACCCAAATGGCTTAAAACCTATTCCAACAAGTTTCTGTCATCACCTCGATTTCAAAAATACCCATATACGTTATGCTTGCCCTACCTATTGATCAGATCCTCCTCCAGGCCAAGTAAACCAGGATGCATCTGCGGCAGCACCTGCGGACTTGGATCGGATTTGCTGCCACCTGGTAGTGCTTAGGATCACGCAGGGACCCTGCATACCAAATTTGGTTAAGATCGGATCACGGGAAGCCTCGGACATACGGACAAACAAACAAACGCACAGCAATCAGACTATATGGCCCGTCCTGCGTAATACTACGGACGGGCTAAAAATTAAATAAAAACACCGTCAATATAGATACGTAGCTGGTATTTATTTTGTTTTGTTTTTATTTGCAGTGTTCGGTCTGGATTCGCCACTTGGACTCTTCCCGCCAGGGTTGGACCATGGAAAGCTGTACAATCCATTAATGGAATTGAGTGATCCAAGGCATCCTACCCTCGACTCGCCTATGTTCACCAACGTCAAAAAGAAATGTAAGTATGTATAAGAATCAAAAGACGGACAAGAATACGCCGAAAAGCATTAAGTATTATTCTTGGAATAACGAAGTATTTCGTTATACGACATTTTTACTGTTAAAATTGAAAAACATCTGGTCTTACAGAAATCCTCGTCGATACTGTAAAACGACCTATGTTGGTGGACATGTATTAAAAATTCCATCATAAAGGCATCATCAAAAGATTGTTGTTTACAAGACACCGAACAATATTACCAAGTTAAGGCGCCGATGTTAGCTAAATCAAGCCATATAATTTGCCAAGCGAAATACCAGCGGAAGCCATATATATTTAGCCTATTATTGCTTCCACGGAGATACCATAAGTAAACTGGCATACTTTACTCAACTGCGATCTATATTCAAAAAACGTGATATTTTATCATTGAAAAATTCGGTATTTTTAATTTTTCCGTTACACTGTCGGACCATCGTTACTTAAATTTAGTAAATGTATTATTATTATATTATATTATTTTATGCTGTAAGCTTCAATAAAGGAAACAAAATGAAATGTAATAAAACATAATACATTTAAATTATATCCAAAAAACAAGAAAATTCCAGAAAATTTAAGAAAAAGCCAATGTGATTCGCTTATGTCTCACAGTATAAATGACGAAATGTTACTGATATTATCGATTTCCACAACACACATAAAAGAAAATGAAAAAATGCTAATGTTGAATGTCTCTCAGTTCATTATAGAATTTACGACCTCGCTTCGCATTGCAAGTACGTAACATAACTCAATGTTCTCCGACTACCCGCCAAAACTAATTTAAATTTAAAACGATTAGGCGCTTCGTCGTATTCTTTTTTCTCTTCTCTCGATTCACAGGGGCTTTTATGGCCGCCGAACATACGACAGTAGCGCTTTTTTTTAAATGTCGCGTGACTGCGACGACTTAGATAATTATTGACTGGGAACGACATGAAAATGATAATCGTGCTATTAATATTTACCACGATTTATAGTATCAGGGCGCTCTGTGTCTCTCTCGCTCCATGCATTTGACTCCTTACTAAATTATAAATTACCGTCCCCGGCGCAAACTTGTGTTTTGCTTTTTTTCTGTTCGTTTATTATTGTCGTCGCCCCGCGCACTGCTTCCATATTTGACAGTTAAACGTTTTGACGTACCGTATTTGGAACACGTTAGACGGGCGAACACGGAACCGTTTCCGGGCGAAGTTTCCTCGGGACAAAATTAATGAATATTCATCGCGAGGCTTTTCGTCATTTATGTAGATATGCTACTAGTATTCTGAGCGGACATGCGATCATTCTCGGTTATTTCTAGTTCTAATATTATAGTTCTTGAATTTGGATGAGTTCATTCTTTTAATTAATTCTTTCTTGGATTTTGAAGTAGAGCATCTCTAAAATTATGAAACTATTCTCAATTATGACAAATTCTCAAATTTTGAGATATTATCAATTTTGTAGAGATATTTTTGACAGTATTAGTACAGTATACAACTTGAGGTGTCACCTGCTACGAGCGAACTCGTCCACCCCGGAGCGTTTTAACGATATGTTCGTTCTGTCACCCCGAGGCGAAACGCAGAGACTTTAGTCGATGCGCCATTGTCTACGTCCCCAAGTCTCTGTGTTTCGCCTCGGGGTGATATTGCGATAAAGTTCGCTGACGCGCTCCGGCGTGGACGGATTCGCTCGGAGCAGTTGACAATCAGTTGTCATAGAAAACATGAGGCCTAATGGGCCGAGCTGCACAGCCCCATTAGGCCCCAGTAGTATACAAAATTTGGGAATGTCAACTACTACGGGCGAACCCGTCCACCCCGGGAGGTTCTTTCTTAAGGTTTTCTATGACATTTAGGTGTGTCGTCTGCAACTGGCGAACCCGTCCACCCCGGAGCGTTTTAACGATATTGATAGTTCTATCACCCCGAGTCGAAACGCAGAGACTTTGGACGTAGACAAATCTACCTACCAAGCTCCACCTAGGCCCGTACGAGTCCAGCGGAGGAATATGTTAACGTGATGTCACATATCTATAGAAACGACCCATCGCCAACCCGATTTCGAGTGAAAACAGGCAAAGGACACCACGGATCCACGACTAATTTCCACTGACATTACGTAGATGTCGGAGCTGCGCATACTAGTACCGCGGGAATTACGTCAAACTATAACCATGCGGAGAATTCCGTCTCAAAAAGGAGCCCCACTGGGTCCTCCAGTGTCTTGCGATCTGGATTTAAACTATATCAGGCTCGTGGCGGTACTAGAAGGTAGATTGTTTGATCCTAAAATCCTCGCTTTCTTCTCGGGGTGGAACGACGCAAAGATACGTATAACATCCTGAGATGGCGCACACGATTCGCAACATTGACAAGTCTACCTGTAGAACTTCCGGTTTGGATATTTGGAAATGAAATATTGCAGTTGTCTGTATTTAAGCTTGGTCTAAAGTCTTTGCAACTCGTTCCAATGTGACAAGATGGCAACAGCTGGGATGGCGGGCTCGCTCGTAGAAATTGACCAACTCCAACTGTCCCATACTCTCATTTTTATTTGACATAACACTTACCTCTTATCGAGTTGGCAGTCTTCTTGTCGACGTATACTCCGGACATTGAAGATCCGAACATGGAGTCCGATCCTCCCGGTGGTGGTGTGGTGCTGTCGGCCACATCCATACCATGTCGCTGCCCGTGCAGTCCAGGGGAGACCATGTGCGGCTCCCTTTTGATCTGCAGGCCGCCGGTCATGTGGTCGTGGTACGGGTGATGGTGGATCGGCATGGCAGATGTGCCAGGTTGGTCCGGTGTCCACTGGGACCCGAACAGTTCGTGGAACTGGTTTGAATCCATTGCGGCCTACCATTAAGAGACACTAGGCTGGCCACTTCACTGCGGAACTGTACCACCTCCGGGGAGAATCCCTAGAAAGTATTCGCGCACGGTGTAGTCGCGTGTATTGGGACCACTACTCGGCAGCGGCGGCCGGCTTTTAATCAAGTTTACTATGCTAAAGACCTGCGTGGATCGTGGATAACAGCCTAAAACGCGGTACGCAACTTTGAATATCGCCAAAACAGAAACAAGTATAAGAAACAACAAAAACAAAAAGCTAGCACAGCTCGGGATAATGAACAATGATGTAAACCTGAATCAGAAGTGCAATTGTTTGATGAATACAGAAATTTATGGCAGTAACCTTAGATCATCTGTATGTTTACATATACACTTTCAAGGAAAAATTAAGTATTCTATATGTAAAGTAGATATATATTGGATTAATATAGTTGGAGTTTGTCAAAGCTACAGGAGAATCCACCCCCGGGATGTTTCCACGAATCACCCCAAGATGAACGCAGAGACTTTGTGGACAATACAATCCACTTCTCCAGTTACGCCTCTGCCCTTGAGGCACTGGAAATTTTCAAGCTCAGTGGGGCCCTCACGTCCTCACTTCCAGATTTAGTCAGATTTCTCCGACCGCCCGTCTGGTCACAATCGCTTGTGCAATTTCTACGTTAAGAAAGCATCAATTTGTACCGAATTTTTCGCCATCCAAAGTGCCCTTTACTCGGCTAGACTCACCCGAGATTGAGTGGCCAACAGATAGACATCTGAAGAATTTACATCTATCTTTGCTCTATAGAAAGTATATGCAATCACCCCCCTTCCCCCACTCCCGGTCCCTCAGCCGGCTATTAGTAACTTCACATATCCCCAAAGAGGCATTCCCCCAGGTCCGCCGCACATCGGTTTCACCAGGTTAAGTCCCTCTTCGGGTAGTCCGCTGGATGGGAGTTGAACCGTGAGTCGGACCGATCAAAGATCGGTCGGATCAGTTTGCACGGACCAATTAGGCTACAAGGCCTACTAAATTGATTCAGAAACTTAAAGAAATCGAGCAAAACACAGAAATGTCAAGGAGAATACAGATTAGCAAACTCTAATACTCCATAAGCAAAATAGACAGATGTCCTTGGCTCCAGAATCCACCATTGCAGCCAACAATGTTGTACTTAATAGACAGCATGCAGTAGCGCACGTAGCAGCAGAAGAAGAAAAATACATATATGAAACACACAACAACATTGAGGCTCCAGTGAGATGCTGTGGACGAAACCAATCGAATCTTGAAATAAAGTATAGAATCTTGAAATAATCAAATGTCATAGGAAACTTTGATATTCATACATAGTCTGACGGAGAATCTAAGATTGGAGTCCTAGACGAAATGGGTATATCGAGAGGATCTACAACAAGACTTGCTATAATATATCACAACAACGTGTTTTTAATAATCAAAAACGATGATCGCAATCAATTCGAAGATAAACAACATCAATCCACGCCGGTAGTAGCAACTAAACAAACGCCAATTAAAAAAAAAACAGAAATTTCGAATTTTACATACATAAAGTCGACCGACCTCCGCGACGCTCAAAAACAAAATAAAAAAGTTTAAGTTAATAGAGGAGAGTTACGCCCTGGTTTGGTGCAATAGTACACTCGTGTCCATTGTTGAGTCACACACATTTTTCAAAAAAATTGTAGATTTTTACAAAACACTTTTATTTTTCTTTTAAGGCACTGAGCTTAGGCACAGAATTTGTCGTACACCTGTCACAAGGAAAGAAATCACTTGAGTTATCATCACTGAGGTAAAAAATACGCTGAAAGGTGAAGGAGAACCATGACGTTTTGTGATTATTTAATTAAACGAATTCGAAAATACTAGAGATAAAGTAATCGCGTCCATAAATTCCATACAGAGTTTCATCCATCTATCACAAAACGAGAGTGTAAGTAAACCTGTTTTTTTATGTCTGCATACTTATACAAGAAATTCTGCACACTTATGCGAAATGTCGATTGTACATGCCAAATTGTGTTATTTTCACAGTTAACTGTCTTTCTTAGTTAAGTAAGAAAAATAACGTAAATCAAATATTATACCATAGGTTGCTGATTCTATGTATGTTTTTAAAAGCGTATTTAAAATTCTAAATACCATAATAATATTATATATAGATCAAAAATTGATTTTTTATAATATGCTATGAGGGTCGGCCAATAAGTCCGTGACTTTGAATTTCCCACGTTGCAATTTGAATGGAAATACTGCTCCTGTCAACTATCATCCGTCGATAGACTACTGTGAAATTTTGAGCAAGCTGCATCATTTAGTTTGTGTTTAACAGTCGCTGAAAATAACAATCGAAACAGTCGCTGAAAATAATGGAAAAAAGTGAATTTCATGTTCCCATCAAGCATAATTTTTTGCGGCCGAAAAACCATCACTAAAACCAAGGATCATCACTCAAACCATCACTCAAACAACCATCACTTAAAACAAGTTATCGTTCAAATAAACGCCTATTTTGAGGATATCGACAAATATAATTATTTAGAAGGGATGAAAAAAAATTGGAGAGACGTTGAACGAAAGTGTATTGAGGTCAAAAGAAGATTATATTGAGAAATTAATCGTTTTTTTTTTGACGAAAAAAATATTTTTTATTTAAAAAGCCACGGACTTATTGACCCGACCTCGTATGTAAAATTCTCTTTCAAATGATAGTACTGGTGTAATAATTGAACTGAAAATATCAGTCAGAAAGGAATCAGTCTAACGACATCCTCATCAACGACCAATTTGAGGAATCAACTTTCTGAGCTTCTTTTAGACTAACTTTATTGTAACTCAACGGATTTCGGCGAATCATATATCAATCGATGGGGATTTTTTTGTAGATTACGGTGATTCGACTTTAATGATTTTCGGGTTAATATTCACGATGCACGGTGCACATCTTCGATGGCTGGCAACACGCACGCACATTTTATTGCAACGGTGCGACGGAGTGGCAAACGGTTAATACGTGGAATTTTTATTTAATTTTGTAATCACTGGTAACACACGGCGTTCTGTCGGTTTGCTTCGCGGACATGTCACGTGGGACGTCCGTGTGACGCGACGGGCCGGCGCACACTGGAGCGCCGACTCGCTGAAACAGTGGCCGGATATTTTTCGGCCCGACGCCGATCGACACACTGGCGCGTATGTGAACGACCCGACAGCGGCCGGGGCGGCCAGCCGTCGATATTTAAATGTCGAGCTGGGTAGCTCGGTGGTTGAGGAGTCTGGCTATCTAGCGTCCAGCGTTCGAATCTCGTGCGTATTTTTTTTCTGCTATTGGCTATGTCAGAAAGATGTAGAACAATTGAAGCTTATTCTCACTACAAGAGGATGTGGTGACATATCCTTGTTTGTACGAGGCTAAGATTAATGGGAGCAGCTGTACCTTTCAGAAATACCTATAGTATCTACAGCATTTTTATTTCTTTGAAAACTACGAGGGTCATTTCATAAAAAAAATTAACACCTGTAGGGAACCTAGCAACAAAGTAATTGCATGAATAATACTTTTTCATAGAAACCCGATTGACGTCAGTGTCATATAAATTTCGTTACTTACCAAATTGTGAAAGATTCGTTTGAAAGCCAAAAATTATAGTTCCAAGTAATTGAACAATAGAAATGTCGCTTAAGACTCTTGAGAATTTCCTCTATGAACAGGCCTGGAAGCCAAGTAAAATCACTTCTTCACACTTCTTCTTCAAGTCACAATCAGTGGTAAGTCATTCAATAATTGTATATAATAAATAAGTTGAAATATTTGCATGTGTTTCTCTCTCTCTGTCTGTCTCCATTGCCGAGTACCTCTGAAGGACAATAGTGGAGCCCTAAACAGACTACCCACATACCTTTTTTTGTTTCCTTACACGTAATTATTTTACAGTATCTCTTTACAATCTCCGTGCTCCTCGGTGACTGAGTCTCAACGTTTAGGAATCTTTACTGTTCCATCCAAAACACCATCTGTGTTCATCTATCGAATGGCGCGGGTATTAAAGACCAGGTTGTGTGCGTTTTCCTGTTTTCAGTTTTTGGATGAAGTCACGATAATAAATTGCTTTGATACTTGTTCCACATGAAGCACTTTCTATCATGATGACTCCTTGGTGATCAAGCAAAGAATATCATCCATTTGAATTCAACTAAATTGATGGAGTTTCTGCCGCCTTTACTCGAACCATTCAAAAGTTGAACAGAGATAGTGTCATGAATGGAGTAACACAGGTCCCTAACATTGGGACCCAGTCATTGAGAAACTAGGAGACTATATTGCAGGATTGTAAAGAGATACTGTAAAAATATAAATGGAAGTCTGCACAAAAATGTGTTTATCATTTATTAGAAATGGCCCCCTTATTACAGCTAATCCATTTCGGGGATATCTACTATTCTACCCCGAGATATCAATGGTTGCCAACAGTTTTAATACCTAAGGAAGCCCAACGCATATCACTTATACCCTGCATCGTTTCCTTAATGCGCCGCCTTTCTCAACCTTGCGGCCTCGAACACGCCGTGGAAGACCAAGTGAACTCTCCAGCTGTATCCTGCATTTTTATGCAGTTGCGATCTGAAGTGCGCCGGGAACAATGCCACGGGCGACTTCGGTTGGCTATGCACGCCGGGCATTGCTAAGTCTGCGAAACCAACGAATTACCGGCGGAGTAAGACCCCTTCGCTACGATCGATCATGATGATTAATGCGTAGAAATTGTCCAACGAGTTCGCGATCAAAAACGCTCACAATAGGTAGAGGTACGAGCACCTAGACTAGAGGGTGGAGGAATTCGTCGAAATCGGGTAGGCAGTGGAATAAAGTGGAAAAAAGCGGCAGGAGAAAGTATGGAACGAGCTTACATATTGTGTAATAGAAAAAAATATAGAATATAATATAATATATATAAAAAGAAATTAATAAAAATACATTAAATAAATTAATATACATACATAAATTGTAATAAATACTAAAATAGGAAAATCGAAATAATTTTCGAAACGGTATCGGATTTTCGAAGTGGGTTCTAGGATTGAAAGTTATAAAGAGTAAACTTAGTGACAGTCGAACTGTAGCATCATTTGTCACATCATTTTTGAGTTATAAACAGAAACAGGGAAAATAGAAAGAACAGTAATATTATAGTCAGCATAAAAATCCTGATCGGGTGGGTTAAAATCACTTAAGGTTAATTGAAATCAGTCAACTTGGATATTACGAAGGTTCTTAGATGAGGAGGTTGTTAGACTGCTTTCTTATAATGTGTCTATTCTTCGACTGATATTATTAAGTTTTGTATCATTTCAAAGATAATTTTATGAATATTTGAGTATTTTATGAAAAGGTCATTATACTATTTTCTTTTTCATAAAAATATTTTAATGAGGGTAACGCTATTTAAAAGGATTTCTTTCATATAATCATATAGGAGTAATATTTAGATCAGAGAATGGGCATACTTCGGAATCGTAAATGATAAATTAAATTAGAGCTTGACGGCTGCCCACCCCGCCGTGTGATAGTGGGCGCGAATGCGTGGAATGGATATTATGTAAACACGGGGCAAGTTTGGCGGGTCGTTGACTTTTGACGTTTTGTTTCGCTGATGCGGATTTTTTTTCACTCGGACATCATCGGGTTTCCTCGGCGCGGCGTGCGCGGCACGTCGCACCCTGCGCCGTCTGCGCTCAGTATTTATGACATTTCGTCTCGCTATCTATCGTGATGAATGTATGTAGATTTGTAGATCCTGCATCCAAATGGTTCCGTGTAGCTTGGGCTTTAATGGCCGCTAGTGTGACCGACCAGATCACACTAGCGGGCAGCTCCTATCCGGGAGCCTTCTCGAAGAGGCGTACGCACGGGGCGGGCATATCGGCCGTGAGAGACCCGAAGGAGTCTGAGAATGTAATATGTTCCTTAAGATGCGGGAGTATACGTTGACCTGTCGTCACCTATGCTTAGAAACGACCTGTTGGTGATTACGCCGAGTGAAGGGCACCACGGGTCCGCGACATTTCCGAGTGACGGAATGCCGCATTATTACGGCAAGAAAAGGTCGCGCCAGCGAATTCGAGCCTATAACCAAAGGTGCATGGAGAAATTCCTCTAAAATTTTTAGTTAGTTTGCTTGCCCAGTTCCTCTATATTAAAACGTTAGTCTCTAATGGGCTGCGGCGTAGTTGGATACGTGGATTGTTATGTCAACATTTTCTGCGTTCATATCGGGACGATATAACGATAGAGTTCGTTGAAACACCTCAGGGTTGTGGGTTCGCCCGCCCAATTAGGTCGATCACCAAGACAATCTCTTTTAAATAATTATTCAATGCGGACTAAGGACGATTAAGTTAGAATACAATTAATTTAGAAACCTTCTTATTAATAAACAATATGGGGATAAATCAACCTCGAATTTTGTAATTAGACTGATTTTCTGAAAGGTCAGCCGATGTTGACGTTCGTAGTATCAAGCGATCGGAATTTTTCAAGATTGATTAAAAATTTGGACGATATTTCGAAAATTCAGCGGGAATAATCCTGTAACCAGTTACGATCATGTTGATTAAAAGATCTTAATAAAAGTATTAGGTAATTTTAGATTTTTATGGTTCCGCCCGATAGTGTACTACGTTGGATTTAAGACTATACTCGGCGAACCCGTCACCCCGAGGAGTTTCAACGAACGTTATCGTTAAATTGCCCCGAGATGAAACGTACAGACTATGGATAATATATATCTAGAATCCAACTACGCCACTGCCCGTCAGAGTACAACACCTTACGGCGAGGCACTGGGAATTGCCACTTAGCGGGCAGCCTCATCTCCTGACTACCAGATTAGGTCGGATTTCTCCGTCCACCCATCTGGTCCCAGGCTCGAAGTCGCTCGCTCAACCTCTTCCTACTGTAATAACGCGGAATTCCGTGACTAGGAAATATCGCGGACCCGTGGCGTCCTTTACTCGGACACCTAGCCCCGCCCCTTAAGAAGTATTACGCAACTAGACTCCCCCGGCTATTTGTCAGTTGAGCAAGGCCGGTAAACCGACCAGGGCTGCCCCAGGTGTTATCCCAGATCCGACTGCAAATCAGGTTTCACCGGATTCGCCCCGCTTCGAAGAGGCTGACGGATGGGAGGTGGCCTGTGAGTCGGGCCGACCGGTGTAACAATATGGTAATATGGCCCGAACTGCACAGTCCCATTAGGCCCTAAAGTGTACAAACAGAATCCTATTATTGCTGAGAAGTCGCCGTCTGTCTGTCTGGATAAACAACCGTCGATGATTTCGGCCAGTTTTAAAACTAGAGACGCCACAATTGATATAGTCATAGAACTCGCTTGCCCGCACATTTCGCAAGAGTCAAAAGTGAAAAATATGCTTTTGTCTGATTGTTAACCTTCCGCTGGTAACATTAAAGGTACACCTTTCAGGAGTAACACGGGGTGATATATTAATGATGGGGATTTAGAACTATTTCAATGAACCTAAAATAAAATTTTACATTGCTTACGTTTATAAAGTATGTTTTTTTTAGAGGTTTGGTTTTTAAATTTGCAACACTTTTTCCAGCAACAGCCAATGTGACAGCTGACAGCTGATTTGTGCTCAGTTCAGTTTGCTATTTTACCATTAATAGACTTACGCCAGACAGCGCTTGCAAATTGTGCAAATGTATGTAGCGAATCATGGTTCAGTTCGCGAAACGTACCGTACGCTGCGTCCATTTTTAGTTAGGCTCATTTTTAGTCAAACGACTACGTCAATAAACATAATTGCAGGATTTAGAATGGATAAAATCCAGAAATCTTCGTTGAGACGTCCTTACATCCACTAAAATTCACTGTTTATTCTTTAAAGGCCATATTTCTTTAAAGATGATGCCGGCCGGAATGTTACCATCAATGGAGAGCGCTATAGAGCCATCTTGCTGACTTCTTCGTTTCTCAGTTAAATGGTATTGATGCGGCAGAGCTTTGGTTGCAACAAGATGGTGCAACATGCCACACAGCGCGCGTCACCATCAATTTGTTGCGGGATCCACGAGCGCATATTTTCGCGTAATGGCCCTGTGAACTGGCCTCCACGATCGTGTGAGCTCACACCTATGCATCACTTTCCTTGAGGATATGTTAAGTCACTAGTCTAAGTCGAAAAACCACAGACGATGGATCACTTGGAAGTTAAAAATCGCCGATATAGTCGTTCGATAAAATGGCCAAAAATTTGACTTTCGGATTATGCTACATTCGAGCTAGCCATATCGCTTATATGTCCGAAATTATGGTTAAACACTAATGGCATAAAATTATATTTTAAATAAAGTCAACACCGTGGCCATTAACATTATTTTTATATATTTTATTTCATTTTAATGTTGTATACCTCTAAAAAAACACACCTTTTATTATGTTTCAAGGCGACTATGTATGTAAAAAAATCCCATAAAATTCTCATAATAACATTTCATACAAATGCGCCCAACGAAAACGGCTATTTTAAAATATACTAATATTTTATTTGAGACAAAAAATCGATGATACTGCAAGTTTAATGTATGTAAT
>JAOPUG010000174.1:4483974-4494403 GCA_027564375.1 Micropterix facetella
CACAGCTGCGTCTTTTGAGAACAATCCGTTGTCCGCAAATGTTAAGGCACCAACGTCATCGTTTTTTCCCCTAACAGATAGCATAAGGTAGGTATCTAACTACCCCCGCATTCTTAGGTCGCATTACGCTTCTAAATTCCCCCGACTATTCGTTGTTGAGCAAGGTCCTGCAAACCGGCCAGTACATCAGACATTCATCTATCCGAGTTTTCACCCAGTGCTTTTACCGCATTCCCGGGATACAATGGGATCTGGCGCGTGTCATCGCATATATCCGAGATACATCGGACCTCCTCTTCAGGAACGTTGTTGAGCAAAGGCCGGCAAGCCGACCAGCTCTCAGACATGACATTCAGTGCCACCCGAGGTGTTCCTTCAGATCAGCCGCTCGGCGCGCTCAGCGGGTTTACCGGGCTATTGAGAAGGCTGCCGGATGGTAGCTGAGCCGTGAGCCGGGCTGACCATGATAACAAGAGGGCCATTATGGCCCGAGCTGCAAGGCCACATTAGGCCCCAGTTAAAACCTACATATATTGTATGTCAGCTGTTACAGGCGAACCCGCCGACTTCGGAGCGGAATCACAGAAATCTACACATCCTATCCATGTTGCATAATGTGCTCAACAGTTATATACACAGTTGTTGGTGTCAAAGCTACGGGCGGACCTGCCACCTCAGGATGTTTCAACGAAATTTATCGCTATATCACCCCGAGGCGAAACACATAGACTTGGTGGACAAAGACAATCTACGCACCAAGCTCCACCTCAGCCCGCAAGAATCCTACTGCTTACGGCGAGGCACTGGGAAGTGCCACCCAACGTGCGGCCTCACCCCCTTGCTACCACATTTAGACGGATTCCTCCGACCACCCGTCTGATTGTAGGTTCGAGGTCGCTTGCGCGGTCATCTACCTCAAGCGAGCGGCATATCCTCACTGAAATTATCGCGCATACGGGTCGTCCTTTGCTCGGCAACTATCACCCAAGATGGGGTGACCCACGTATCGTTTCTAAGGGTAGGCAGCTTGAGGTACCCACTTACCCCCGCTTTCTTAAGAAGCGTACGCTTCTAACCCCTCCGGGTATCAGTCAGTGACAACACGGCCGGTTTGCCCGCCCCATGCGCCAGCTGTCCAGTTCTGACCGAGTTTCTGTCCCCGGATCGACCGCATACAACTGGGAGTGTCAGCTGCTACGGGCGAACAATAGCGTTTTAACGATAATGTTCGTTCTATCACCCCGAGGCGAAATGCAGAGACTTGAAGTCGATACGCCGATCGACGATGACATATAAGATCTACTTACCGAGCTCCACCTAAGCCCATAAGAAGCCAACGCCTTACCGCGAGGCACTGGGAATTTTCAAACGCAGTGGGGATCTCCGCGCCCTTACTACCAGATTCGAATCAGATTCCTCCGATCCCCCGTCTGGTATCAGGTCCGAGATCGCTTGCGCGGTCCTCTACTTCTAAAGCGGTATCCCTAACTGGGATGTAGCGGATACGGGGCAGCCTTTGCTCGGCAACTCTCAGCCGAGATCGGATGGCCCTCACTATCATATCTATGGATAAGCATTAGAAGTACATACTTACCCCCGCTCCTTCAGGGATCTGTCAGTGGCAACACGTTGGCTCACAATCGCAGTGCGCCAGCTGTCCAGGCCACTCCCGAGTTCCTGTCCCCGGGTCAGCCGCACAACGGGTTCATCGGGTTGGTCCCTCTTCTAGGGGGCTCCTGAATAGGAGCTGCTCCGCAAGCATGGGCCGACCAACAACATAATGGCCTTTATGGCCCACCTCCACGGAGCCATTATGGCCCTAAGCCCGAAGAAGGCCCGAAGAAGGGTGAACCCGTTGTGCGGCGAATCTGGGAACGGAAAGTCGGGCTGATCTGGACAGCTGGTGCACGGGGCGGGCAAACCGGCCGTGTTGTCACTGACGAATACTTGGAGGAGTTTAGAAGTGTATGCTTTTTAAGAAAGCGGGGGTAAGTAGGTACCTCTAGCTGCTTATCCATATAAATGATAGTATGGGCCACCCGATCTCGGGTGAGAGTTTCCGAGTAATGGCCGCCCCGTATCCGCTATATCCGCAGTTAGCAATGACGCTCTCAGAGGTAGACGTCCTCGCAAACAACCTCGAACCTGTAACCAGATGGGTGGTAAGAGGAATCCGACTAAATATGGGAGTTAGGGGGTGAGGTTGCCCGCAGGGTGGCATTTTCCTGTGCCTCGCCGTAAGGCGTTGGAGTCTAACGGGTAGCGGTGGAGCTTAGTACGTAGATTTGTCTACGTCTCCAAGTCTCTACGTTTCGCCTCGGAGTGATACAGCGATAAATATCGTTAAAACGCTCCGGGGTTGTCGGGTTCGCCGTGACAGGTGTCATACAGTTAATCTGTATACATTCCTTGGATCATAATGGTTCCGTGGAATTTGGGCTATGATGGCCGTTATGTCTTTGGTCGGCCCAGCTCGCGGAGTAGCTCCTATCGAGGAGCCTCCTCGAAAAGGGACCAATCCGTTGAACCCGCTGTGCGGTGAATCTGGGGACGGAAACTCGGGCTGATCTGGACAGCTGGCGCACGGGGCGGGCAAACTGGCCGTGCTGTAACTGACATGGAGGAGTTTAGAAGTATACGCTTCTTATGAAAGCGGGGATAAGTAGGTACCTCTAGTTGCTTATCCATAGAAACGGTATTATGGGCCACCCGATCTTGGGTGAGAGTTGCCGAATAATGGACGCCCCGTATCCGCTGTATTCCAGTCAGGAATGCCGCTCGCTGAGGTAAAGACCGCGCGAGCAGAAGGGTGGTCGGAGGAATCCGACTAAATCTGGGAGTTAAGGGATGAGGCTGCCCGCAGAGTGGCATTTCCCTGTGCCTCGCCGTAAGGCGTTGGACTCTAACGGGCAGTGGTTGATCTTGCTACGTAGATTTGTCTGCGTCCCCAAGTCTCTGCGCTTCACCTCGGAGTGATATAGCGATAAAGTGCGTTGAATCGCTCCGGGGTGGACGGGTTCGCCCGTAGCAGGTGATATACAATTAATGTACGTACATAACAGCGAATTGGCAGAATACGAAAACAATCGCACTGATAAAAAAATTATTATGTGGGCTCCTTAAATAACGACCTCCCTGACTGCAAACTCAAGGACACGGTTTCATGAAGACCATACGCCCATACTTGATAATGTATAAAGTATAATGATGTAAGATCATCGCCGGCATGTCAAACGTCGTTGCCGAATTTACATTCCTGGCAGTGGTATACGCACTGCATGTCTAGAACACTCTGACTACCGAATCGTCAAAAGCTATCAGTTATCTTGCTAGAATATAGCCGTACCGTCTACTAGACTATCTGTTGAATTTCGAAGTATAAGAAACACATACGATACAACGTGTCTTTTTTGGATGAGTAAAAACTACTATATGCAACTCATCTAAATACAATATATAGCCTTATTTGGTCAAGTTAGATGAGCTTTAGGCACGTGCCAAATAAGATGTGTCGGTTTCTCTGAGTTGTTTCGGTTATGGTTTATCTAACCTTTTATGTCATAATTAGTTGCCATTATGTAATATCAATACTAGCGTTTGCACATTACTGTGAATTGGGATCCAGTGCGATGATGTTACTGCTATACATACCATTACGTGCAGTGTCGATGTCTAATCAAAAATTTTGCTATATCTAGCTTTTTTTTTCGTAAATATGGCGTAATACTAATGAAGTTTTCGTTTCGCCATTACGACTGGTAAAATTATATTTCTCCGTGTCGGCCTGAATAAAGAACCATGTAACTACAAGAACAGAGATACGTCGAAGTATTTGTATAGCAGTTACCCCAACCATAGGTCGTACAGACCCCAATATCAACTGGGCTTTGCGCATTGGCCTTAACTATCGATGGACGAAAGAATATTTTAAAATTGAATTAGTTTACTCAAGTTATCGTGCATAGTCACATCTACACATCCAGATAGGCAGTCAAAAATTATTTCGGTCCCAACCTGCGGGGGGCCGAAATCTTAAAATCGTGCCAACAACTTAACGACATTAAATCGTCCAAAAAGACTTTTCTGGTCCAAGAACCAAAAAACAAATAATGTGTATGTTGGATGTGTGGATGTTACTATGCAAGATAACTCAAGTAAATTACGTCTGTTTTAAAAAGTTCTTTCGCTAATCGATAGTTATGCCAATGCGCAAAGCCCAGTTGATTTTGGGGTATGTGCGGCCTAATTAATACTAATAATATTTTAATTATTTAATTGAATGTCGACCGTCATACCCTCTATCGGCCGATGCAGTAACCCCCTGGCCTCGGTGCGTTGAAATACACCTGGTGACGAATTCGACTCGGCTGCTAAATGGCGTCAAACAATCAGAATTTAAAATTAATTTAACTAAAATATTATACATTACAAGAAAATAATCCCCTGGGTTTTCCCCCTTACAAGCTTCTTTTTGATTTTTATGGATTCTAGGACATGGAAAACGTCAAGAAAAGTGTTTTTGGACATTCTAATTTCATGTCGTAGAGTCAATCTAAACCACAAAATATTGTGTCTATCTGCCTGCATGTGGAACGTCGGGAAAAGTTTTTTGAACCATTTAAAGTCGTTACATTGCTCGCACGATTGTAAGACTTTGGCCTCTTTTTGGGTAGACCAAAGTAAATAACAGCAAACTGTAGTAGTAATGTATTTAAATGGTGTACATTTGGCGCAATCTTTTAACCAAAGTTTACAGCTGTTGATTAGGCTAGTAGATCTCAAGTACTATGCGATTTCTTGTAAAATAATAACCGCAAACAGGTTGTCGAAGACGTGCTTGAACGAAGCAATTCGGACCTTATGCTCCTGAAACTCATCGCAACCCTTGAACAAAAAAGAGTTCATGGTTTTGATATCCAAATCAGCCACAAACCTCGAAATAGCGGTTTAATAGCGAGCCGAATTCGAAAAAACAATATCAAAGTCACTATTGTCTGGGTCTATTGGTGTGAAGTCCACTCAAATTATGTCCTGTGCTACAGAGTAGCAAACAGTCAACAAATAATAATATATTTTAGACGTTATGAAGCGGCAGCGAGAAAACTTTCGCTGGAAAAGAGCAGATTTGTGCCACAAAAAATCTTGGATATTGTACAATGATAAGGCGTTATCTGACACATCGACATTGTAGTTCCAAATGGTTCCGTTGCAGCTTGGCCCAGATGGCTACTTTTGTCAACTCGATCGGCCCAAATCACGGAGCAGCTCCTATCCAGGTCCTCCACGAAGAGTGACTAGTCCGGTGAAACCGCTGTGCGACGGATCTGGAGAAGGAACCTCGGGCGGAACTGAGCGACTGACGCAATGGTCAGATTACCGGCCATGTTGCTCAATCGGCAGAGAATCGGAGGGGTTTGGGAATGTATTTTTTTTTACGACGGGGGGTAGTTGTTGACCTGGCGTCATATATCCTTAGAAACGATCAGTTGCCGAGTTAAATGACGCCACAAGTCCGCGATATTTCCGAGTTACGGAATGCCGTATTATTACGGTAGGTAGAGGTTGCAAACAGGTAGATGGAGAACTCCGTCTAAATTTGGGAAATAAGGAGGGAGGCTAGCTGGGTTTAGTTTACTTGCTCAATGCCTCGCTATTAAAGTATTGGTTCCCAGAGGGCTGCGGCGGAGCTTGGTGCGTAGATTCGTCTCCGTCCTAAGTCTCTGTGTTTCATTTCGGGGTGATATATAAAGAAAAGTTCGTTGAAACGCTCAGTGGTGGCTAGGTTCGCGCGTAGCAGTTGACAACTTCAACTGCTCATATCATATAGTTGTTTGAGACTACCCTGAACATCCTAACATATTATACAAACATACAAGAATATAATCATATGAGCCGAAGTTTGACAAAGCCTTGAGGTTTCCCCCTGCCCCAGTTGGATTGTGACTTGAGATTCAGACTTCGAATTGTGTCAAATTATGTTCAATCTAACAACAGTTCTCTCCATTGCCTTTCTTTCATGCCACTTTCGTTTTGTGTAGTGTGTCATCTGTAGGATCCCAGACTGAAAACTCTCATATTATCATACAAACTACTATGTGAAAAGAATGCTCATTTGTGACATAATCGTAATGTAGAGTGCACCTTTCTTTACTTTCCGACGTAGTTCCTCAGCGCGACCATCGCCCTCTTTCCGCAACATTACCCAAGTTCCAAACCCTCTGTAGTTTCGCTACGTTCCGTTAGATGGCCATCATAAAACATTTACGAAATTAAATCTTAACAAAACTGGTTAATTTCCTGTCTTTCATAACCGATTTGGTTAAATTATCGACTTTTTAGTGCATTCTCTAGAGAATCCATAGCGGTTACGAACTCGGACTGAAACCGGTCTTTTTTAACTACCTCAATAATTATAACAGAACCGTTGCGATAGGTAACGAGCACGAACAACACCAGCGCCCGACGCGAGTATTTTGAACTGTCACTGTCGAATGTAACTTTTGGCACAGTATACAGACAGTAAATTCTCTTAGAAAAAAATTGAAAACGAAGCGAGCGACGTCACGAGTCGCATGGGCTACAAAAAATCATAATACGATAACTAGACAATTGTACCACAGGCGCTATCCTGGCTTTTGAATGAAATACGCATAAAAAGAAGTCTCAAATGTTCGTCAAATGGCCGCCACACCCCCAGAAAAAAGTTAAAAACACAACGCAGAAATGTTTACTTTCCACAACCCGCAGCCGCGTAACGGCAAACACATAAGTTTGGCGTTACGTGCCTCTCTGCACACTTCCGTCGCATCCTATCCCCATCACTCCTTGCTACCCGAGAGGGCGGTACTATTCACTCTCTATACTGTGTTAAGGGCGTGAGTATGCCCGGCTGGGTGGCAATTCCCAGTTGCCTCGCGGCTTGGAGTTGGACTTTTACAGGTTGCTGGAGGCGTTTGACTGTGAATTATCTTTTGTCAATCTTCAAGTCGTTGCGATAAGTTTCATGGTGACAGGATGCCAAACGTTATTATAACATTCTGGTACAGCGGACAAGATCAGCAGAAATGGACAAAATAAACTTTCTTTTGAAACTTTATAAAAGTATCTTTGGCTGAAAACCTCGTTAATATTAATGAGTTATTACTAGCGGACATTATGATTTAATATCAAATATAAGGTAGCTAGAAACACACCATAATAAAAAGAAAACAGCCAATAACAAAAACGCACCTTATTGCTAAAATGATGGCAAAAATGACATTTAAAGATATTTCTAAATCACAGTCCCAATTTCTGCCACCAGGAGGCGCTGGCCTCAAAATCTGGTAACGTGATATCGTGCACGGTTGTTATCAAATAAGTTGATTGAATGTCTCGAAGACTTTTGTGACCTTTTCGTGATTGGACCTAGTATAAGTTTCAAGCATTTTTTAGCCCGTGTCCGCAGGTTACATTAATGCAACTTAATAATAAGAATACACAGGTGTCGTGGGACACCCGATAGGAGCGAAGCTCTTAACTAATTAAATGTTTATTTTATTGTGATAATAATATGTTTTAATAAATAAAAGAACAACATTTTATATAGGCAATAATAAATAGCGGGGAAGGGTTAGGAAGCGGGGGTTGACAAGCGGGAAGTGAGGAAAGGCGGTGATGGAGGGAGTTGAGTCGGAGGGGCCGGGGGAAGGGGTACAGGCACTTCTGACGATCAAGGAGCAAGCAAGCTGCGTAGATTGCCACAAATTAAAATGAAGAAGCGCCTTTTATGACGGTAAAGCGTCTCACCAAAAGTACATATCACATTACATTTTTTGCCATTTCTTTATCGCCGCGCGTAACCCCGGTATAAGAGCTTCGTTCCAACTTTTTGATTTTGATTGTTTTATTTAATTAGACTAACACAGTTTACAGAAATACATGGAATAGTTAGGCAATATTGAAATTGACGTATCGATGGAGAAAATGAAGTGTCGAAAATGAAATTGACGTGTCGATGGAGAAAATGAAATTGATACGAGAAATTTTCACTCCAAAATTTATAATAAGCTACTATCAACTTTTCGCCAGTGGCCCCAGGGCTCATATCAATATTATATTTTTGGCAATTGAATGCAATTTGCAAACATTGTAAAACCTTTTGGCTCCCACATCCTTGTATTGAAGATTATCATTTCCAAGTCGAATCGATCGTTGCTCTTCATCTTCTGCAGCAATTTTTAGTTGCTGTGTCCCAGTCATAATGGTTAATCTAGAACTCCGAGGTGTGGGAGACATATTACGATGGTTTCTTCTATGGGCTGCAGCGTCCGCTGCTTGCCGTTGCGTTCTATGTTAATCCGTTTCGTTTTCGATGTGTTGTCTTCGACTGTCACTATTAGCACGAATACGCTTAGCTCGTTTGCCTTTTGTTTCATTTTGCAGCTGTTGTTTATCAAGCTTACGATTTGGTGTAGCAGATTTAGGCACTGTTGTATGAGGTATACAATTTTAACCTGTGAAATCTGGAAATAAATATTCTTGATTTTATTGTAATCGCTGCGCGACGGCGGCTTTGATTATAGAGGTGATTATGTATGGATTCCGGAGGCAGAAGAGATATTTTATTGTATTTATTTAATTAATAAAAAGATAAATTATTTAAATTAGACGATTATCGATTGTCGAAATCGTGATGTCACGACAATACCATCTACCGTTGGAGCTGATAATGAACCCATTTTGAAATTATGGTTGGCCGCCGCGGCCTGCCACATGGCAGAGCGGCCTACCGACCCGTGTGCGGCTGCGACCCTGTTTCGGGAGAACGTTCCGCTTTGGATGCTAAGTCAAGAAACGACGCTCGACGGAAGTCTAACATGCAACCTGCCACAGGGCGCTCAGCCCTGTGACGCCACACTCAGCAAGCCTGAATTAGTACTATGTTTATTAAAACAGAAAAATATATTACATTGACAAAACCTTAACGAGGGTTTTTTTTGGCTGATTATTAATCTTTTCAAAAATTTAATGAAAAATATAACCTACTTTTAAAAATATTGTAGATATTATATATTATACGCTGACATGAAAAAAGGTTGTTTGTGAAATTTCACAATAAGCGAGTTTATTATCATACGATAATATCTTATAACCAACCCTACCATAAAATGTTTATATGTATATGTGCGTGTACCACTGCGTATAAGTGCAATTCCATTAGTCTATCCCAACGAAAAATGGAAGCCGGGAATCGAACCCGGAACTACAATGTAAGATCAGGCGACCTAACCACTATGCCACCTGGCGGGTAACTGTATGTATTATTATGCTATACTGTTTTATTTAACCAAATTCATTAGAAATTAGACATAAGATGTTAGAAATTAGCCATTAGATATTAGACATTAGACTGTAGACATTAGATATTCATTTGTTTTATTTAACCAATAATTCAATAGCTTATTAAGCAGTCTGATTTTTATCCAAATCTTTTAAAAATTTATTTAGTATCTATTTTAATTTCTGTAGGTGTCTTAGCTTGGAAGTTATTCAAACAGCGACATTTAAAACTTGATGTGGTGTTCCTCAGGGATCAAAATTTTAGCATATAATGATTCTATTTTTTTGTTAATGACATCGTTGAGTCTGCACCTAATAGTGACATCCTTATAAATGGCGTTGATATGAAGATCTATATGAAGTCATAACATCTAACGACTGCAATGATATAAAAAAGATATATGCTCTTTATTATGTAGGGCCAAGTTAATACATTTAATGTGATGAAATATTTTACCATGTACATAATTAAATAAGTCGATCAATCCTATAACTTAATCGGATATCATCATCATCATCATTTATTTATTACATATTTATAAGCATTAAACGTTACATATTTATAAGCACTCAACGTAGCATATTATTCAAGCAAAACTTTTATACAATTTTTCCGATGACCAAAGAACTTAAGTAGACATTAAAAAACTGAACTTGTAATCAGAGATGTTCAAAATAGTCAAATCTGAAAGTATAAAATCGCATAATACAGGATGTTTAATAATAAAATAAACCAATTATGCTAATGACACGGTAACATAACAATGGATATCCTAACGATAATCCGGTCTCTCATAAAAGACAATAAAGAGACAAAATACTAAAATTTTATTTTAGATAATTCAAAACTATGGAAATAATCAATACTCATTAATAATTAATAATCAGTATAATAAAAAAAATAAATTTAGAAATATACGTAATCAAAATCTAAAAGAATTTTTAAAAAAGTCCAAAAGAATAATGATATTGTGATTATTCATAATCAAGCAATTTTATCAAAGACGTTTTAGAGAATGGTTTCTTAAGCAGATTGTATAGGATGTTTTTTTAGAGGTGTACAATTTAGACTCTTACAACTATAAATTGAAATAAAACACATAAAAAT
>JAOPUG010000174.1:4609702-4623467 GCA_027564375.1 Micropterix facetella
CGATGCATTCCGCTTGGAAGATCGTGTTTAAGTTGCTCAAGGTGGTTGATATTTTTATGTTTAGATCGTTTGAGAAGGGTTACAATAGGTACACACAAGTGAGATCTATCTTCGATCAGTCTATTTGAGAGTAGTCATTCCAAAACTGGTAAGCAGGGAGCGAAGTACCCCACTGGCTTGCCGCTAGTGCCCCCGCTATTTGAGGTAGAACTATGATGAGTAGTGACGTAATTAGTTCAATAGATTATCACGTCCCCAAGTCTTTGCGACGCATATCAGGGTAAAAAGACGACAACCGCGTTTTTGTAACATCCTAAGACGGCAGGTTCGCTTGCAGTATCAACTAAATCATAATCTAAATCTGTACATTCATCCGGCACAAATTAATCAAATAAGCATAAAATCAAACGTAACGTTGCTTAAATTATTATATTCATAAAACAGAAGAAGAAATGAAGCAATCCAACCTATACCAACCCATCATCGTCGGATAATTCGACTAATTACTTTTAAAAGACATTATCCAATGCAAAACCGCTTATCTCCAATTGACTGTTGTAAATAATTGAAAAGTAATCATGGTCGATTGTAAGCGGCTCGTGTTCTAGACGCTCGGGCCAAAGACAGCGACTGAATAATTTCCGAGAAGCAGACTCATTATTTATAAGTTACCTCAAGCCGTTAACTCGGCAACTTCGCTCGAGTCCGCCTGGGCAAACACTTAACTCGGGGGAGGCATGGAAAAAAGTTGGCCTCAGTCGGACTACGCTTCCGCTCAATACATTAGCTGTACTGACGGGCCGCCCGGGTTAATTAACAAAGTTTACATTCCATTATCTAACGCTCTTACTTCGCGCACTCGCGAGTTTTCCAGTTTCGTGACGAGTTTCAATTTTGAGACACATTCGACGGGGAGCACTTAACGGGTGCTTTTCGCAACTTAGCTACTCGGAGAACCTCACATATATATTATCGATTGGATTAGTGAATACTATATACCTGTTCAGTACATTGCGATTTTTATTTTTTCTCATAATATGAAACTTTATGCTGTTTCATAAACTTAAAATGTAAATCGGTAGAATTATACTTTAAAAAACGCAAATTATTTCCAGTCTCAGTCCGGTGGGTAGTCTTCTTCCAGGCTCTTCTATCTTATTCGGTTTCTCGCTATTTCTATCGAAGTCACACAGGATACTCCGCTTGCATGTCCTGCTCATTTCTATTGTTTCCAAATGGTTCCGTGTAGTTTGTGCTATATGGCCTCTTGTTATGTGGATCTGGGGACGGAAAATGAGGCGAAACTGGATGGCTCATACACGGGGTGGGCATACCGGCCATGTTGTCAATCGACTAAGAGCCAGAGGGTTCTGGGAACGTACGTTCCCTAAGGTGCGGGGGTAGGTGTCGACCTGTCATCACCTACCTTAGAAACTACCCGATTGCCACCCAATCTAGGGTGACTTCCGAGTAAAGGAGGACACGGGTCCGCGATATGTCCGAGTTACGGAATGCCGCGTTATCACGATAGGTAGAGATTGAGCAAGCGACTTCGAGCCCAGGACCAACTGGGAGTGTCACCTGCTACGTGCGAACCCGTTTACCCCGGAGCGTTTTTACGATATATTCGTTCTATTACGCCGAGGCGAAACGCAGAGACTTTAGTCGATACGCCGATCGACGATGACATGTGGATCTACTTACCGATCTCCACCTAAGCCCGTAAGAAGCCAACGCCTTACCGCGAGGCACTGGGAATTTTCAAACCCAGTGGGCATCCGCGCGCCCTTACTCCCAGATCCGAATCAGATTCCTCCGATCCCCTGTCTGGTCTCAGGTCCGAGGTCGCTTGTGCGGTCCTCTACTTCTAAAGCGATATCCCTAAGTGGGATGTAGCGGATAAGGGGTGGCCTTTGTTCGGCAACTCTCACCCGAGATCGATGGCCCTCACTATCATATCTATGGATAAGCAGTAAAAGTACCTACTTACCCCCGCTGTCTTAAGAAGCATACACTTCCAAACTCCTTCAGAATCTGTCAGTGGCAACACGTTGACTACAATCGGTGTGCGTCAGCTGTCCAGGCCACGCCCGAGTTCCCGTCCCGTTCTAGTAGGCTCCTGAATAGGAGCTGCTCCGTAAGCTGGGCCGACCAAAACATAACGGCCATATATAACGGCCGTAGCCCACTATTACTGTCGGATGGATCATAATGGTCCCGTGTAGTCTGGGCTATGATGGCCATTATATGTATGTCAATTTAATCAGCTCAGCTCGTGGGGCAGCCCCTATCCGGGAGCCTCCTGGTGAACCCATTGTGCCGTGGATCCGGGGACGGAAACTCGGGCTCATCTGGACAGCTGGCGCACGGGGCGGGCAAACCGACCGTGCTGTCATTGACTACTATCTGGAGGAGTTTAAAAGTGTATGCTTCTTAAGAAAGTGGGGGTAAGTTGGTACCTTAAGCTGCCTATCCTTAGAAACGATATTGTGGGCCACTGAATCTCGGGTGATAGTTGCCGAGTAATAGACGCCCCGTATCCACAATATTCCAGTTAGGAATGCCGCTCGCTTGAGGTAGAGGATCGCGCAAGCGACCTCGAACCTACAACCAGACGGGTGGTCGGAGGAATCTGACTAAATCTTGGAGAGGGTGCGACTGCCATTACACTTCTGAACCCCTCCGGGTATCAGTCAGTGACGACACGGCTGTTAAACATAGGATAATATGACAATTAATATTAATTTTTCAACATTATAAAAGTTATTTTTAATGTATCTTTCATAAATGTTTCGTTTAATATAGTATTACTCTAAGTTCGTAGCGCATTGCCATTGCTTTTAAGCATACATACATGTTGTAATGTTTCGTTGCATATGTTTGTTTGGATGATAAAATTAATAAATGAAAAAATATAATCTCTAGGGTTACTTTTTAAGAAAGTCATCTATGAACGAGGAGAAAATCCTTCCGTGAAAATTTGCTTGAAAAGTGAGTGGGGGAGTGGCACACTGGTCATTTGCCTAGGGCGTCATATTTCCTCGGACCTGCGCTGCCTTTCGGCTGCCGGTCTAAGAGTGAGCGAGCGAGTCTGTCGGTCCGCCTGTGGCCCAGCGGTTAATATCTGACTTTCACTCTCGTCTTTCACGGCTCACGACCGATGCTGCAGTGCTTTCAAATTGGCTACTGTGCGAAAACAGCAGTACGCAACCACGCGCTAAGCTAATATTTTGCATTTTGTCGTCAAATTATGGACGCGCCGTAGATGTAACCGCTAGTAAATGATAATGATGATACAGGTCAAGTGCGAGTTTGACTCGGCCGCTGATTTTTCTGTATCTTGAATACTTGGTATCTTCTCGAATACTATGCACGAAAGTCACAGCTTCGTTTATTTATTTATATATAAAATCCACTTATAGACAAAAGAAATAAAAGTTTTTAATAAAATCTGATGAAAAAAAATAAAAATATAAGAGGAATACATATCTGGTCATAGTGGATAAGGAGCATTCCTATGCCAATTACTCCTTTAACTATTTCTTCAGTTCCACTTCCTTTCCTGTTGATTGCTTTCTGAGTTTTACGAAAGCTACGTTTATTTTAGCCACTATTTCGCAGTTACCAGCGATAGGAACAAACGTGAATGGATCTGTAAAATAGAGGATATTTGAAAATATATCAAAATTAAATATTTCGTCTCTTTATGACATTTCTGTAATCAAAGATTTCATCGTTTTTTTTATCTACAAAGAACTGAATAAAGAGAAATAATACATTATAAGACAAAATTAAGGTACGTATACCATACACGACCAGCAAAACATTATATTGGATCCTTACCTATGAAATTGCCGTTCCGTTTTTTTTTGCAAATAATAAATTTAATCAATCGAAGTATGTGCCAATGTTATCGATGCACTTCTGACATTTTAAGTGAAGTTCATTGATTCCTTTGCTAAGAAAATCTGGGAGTGAGAATCAATGAATTCTTTGAGGGCGGTTCTGACTGCCTCATAGGAATCGAATTTGTTTCCTAACAAAAAGTTGTCTAAATTGAGAAAAAAGTGGAAATCAGTTGGAGCAAGGTGTGTGACGAGAGTTTCCATTCGCAGCTTCTCTAATTTGGCTACAGTCTGTTGTTTGAATTACAAACCCGAGTAGCCCACAACGGAGAGTCAGGCAGATCATCAACGTGAACATGGTATGACAGGTGGCAGTTGACTTGGCATCGAGATCGATCACAGCCAAGCGACATATTCTTAACACCGAAATTGGGTAGTCAGGTAAGGACGGGGCGGCTGATACATCCTTGAATCGTAAATGATATATGGATTTAGTATTCTGTGGCTAAGAGTTAAAATAAGTAACACAACATCACTGAGGTCCCTTTTTACGCAGTTCGCACAATATGTGGTATTTATGCCTCGTAGATCTTGTGTGATATAATATCTTCGTAAGATGTAGATATCCGGATATTTTAAAAATAAAATCACAAAATTCTAAATTACTCCATAGACCTACTGTTGAAGAGAGCTCTGCAATAATTGCCTGACGCTACTCCTTATAGAAGTCGAACACACGACTTCTATTATCTTTAGCATTCGTTCGACTTCTATTGAATTTTCCCACATTATAATGACCTTGACTTCAGCCTGCGTATCTCCACTGCTGGATATAGGGCTCTCCCAAGGTTCACCATGCGCTGAACGGTCCTCCGGCTTCCTCATCCAGTCGCTTCCTGCGATCTATTTCAATTCTTTAGACTACCTGCTGGAGGGCGTTTACAATGCGTTTTCCGGTACACTACTTCAATTCGAGGATCCTTCGTCCAGCAATTGTCGGTTCTTCATATATATTACCGGCCCACTGCCATTTCATCTTATTCTGAGCTATATCCATCACTGCTCACGTTCTGGTTCATATCCCGTAGAGATTCCGAGCATAGCTCTTCTGTAGCTTGCTGAGTGACTTAAAGTTTGTGGATGAGCCCAATAGTCAAGGTTCACGTTTCAGAACCATACGTAATTACAGGAAAAATGCACTGATTGTATATAAGTTCGTCGTCAAGTATTGCGGTATACCAAATTTGAAGATGTGGTGGAGTTTTCCAAACGATGCCCACCACAGTCGTATTAGTCTGTCGTTCTCTACCGAGCTGGACGGGTTAGACGTATTCCTTCACAGCTTTGAGGGTCACCTTCCCAACTTCGAGCATAAAGCATAACTTTTTTGTTATCCATATTCATCGAGAGATGCACTCGTTAGGATGCATCGTAGAGGTCGTTCAGCATTTTCTGGGATTCCTCCAATATGACCTATATTATCTGCAAACCGTAGATTTGAAATATGTTCCCCGTTAATGTTGAGTCAGGATCCTTTCCTCTTTATCATTTTGAAGACGTATTCTAGGGCATTAATGAACGTTTCGGGAAAATATTTCGCTCCTTTCTTCAATGGGATCGCTTTAGTTTTATGGCCTTATACTTACGTGGACAGTCATTATATATAATACCTTGGGAAGCGACAATTGCATGTTTTCTACATGCCATTATAGATATATTATGCATACTACTATAGCATTATACTTGTAGTATTATCTAGCCAGGATAGCCAATATAGAAATACATACGCTAAGTTTTAGATTACACAAAATAATTTCGGTCTAACACAACCACAAACCAATCCGATTCCGATTCGGTTGTAGCGATAGCGCGCTCTTAAGGTAATTTGAAACGAGTTTCCTCTTGCCGTAATTTTGAAATATATAGAAGTGTTGCATATTTCTTTGGTACAATTTTTGTTTACAAAAAAAATAACTTTCGGAAAACCTAATTACATGCACTTGCGACTTCCGGAAAACGTTCAATTTTAACAGTGAAAATGGTGTTTTTATAACAAAATCTCCGACAACTTTTTTAGATTAGGTTTGCCATTAGTTAAAAAGTATTACACTTTATTATAATCTAAAATTATGAGAAACATCTGACAATGATGTAACGGTAATCACCTTAATAATGAGTCATTCAGATGTCAAAAGTTCCGGATCTCCGCGCGCCCCGATTGACACATCGATGCATCATTCTTTCGTTCGTTTCGTTAGATAACCTCTCGATATTTTCGGTTGTGAAATGATCCGGTTCGGCTCGCTCCGGTGAACGAATCGGGGGAAGTACGCAGCGTAAGATGAGGAGATTTTGAAATAGTGGATTTTACGAATCGAACCGGATTTTTGCCACATGTTTCATAAAGTACATATATTAAATATCAAACGTCGAACAGTTTTTAAATTTCAAACGTCCTGTAGACTATTTTCACTCGTGAATGTTTTCGATTGCTGTATTTTTTCACTGCTGTAAAAATATTCTAGAAACATCTGCACTAGTGAATTTTTAACTGGAGACACTCGTACTAGTGAAATAGTAACTTTTCGATGTAACTTTCGAGGAATGGCGATTACGGAATTGTACAAGGTATGGCAAAAGTGTTGTCATAATGTAAATGTGCCTTAATTTTTGCAAATCGCGTCAAATTTTATTGTGCTCTGATATTTCTATTCTAGACAGATAGAGAATCAGTTGACAGTAAGCAATGGAGCGATATACACCTGAAGAACGCGCAACTATTCATAATGAGAATTATTCATAATTCATATACAAAATCATAATTAACGACGAATCCCATTTCCACTTAAATGGTTATGTGATTAAACAAAATATCCATTTCTAGGGCACGGAGAATCCACATGAAATACAGGAAGATCCATTACATTCCTTCAAAGTGACTATTTGGTGAGGCATTTGTAGTAAAAATAGTGATTGGCCCTTATTTTTTTGAAGACGCCTACGGCACCATTGTAACCGTAGGTGATGAGCGTTACAGTAAGATGTTAAACGAGTTTCTCTTGCCGCAAGTTGCTGAATTGGGTCTCGAGCATTGTTGGTTCCAGCAGGATGAAGCAGCCGTTCACACAGCTCGGGCATCGATGGCGATTTTGATCGTTGACTTCAGAGCCGTATGATTTCCGGTTTGACGATTTAAACTGGCCGGCAAGATCACCAGATCTGACGGCGCCAGACTTCTTCCTTTGGGGCTTTTTGAAATCTCGCTTTTACCACATCAAACCGCAAACCTTGCAAGTCTTGAAAGGCAACATTCAAGAAGAAATCACCAATTTCGAGCCAGATGTTTAGCGGGAAACAATTCAAAATGCCGTAAAACGAGCACAAATATGCATCAACTCAAGTGGTAGTCATTTGACCGATATAATTTTTTCATCTTAACATTATCAATTTTACTCCTTCAAATAAACATTTTGTGAAGACAGAGCCCATTTTTTTCATTTCTAACAAAATGGCAGCAATTCACAATATGACATTAATTTTGCCCCACCCTGTTACTTCAGCCCACCCCGAGGGGGGCCAAGTCTTACAAATGTGAGGTTTTGTTACTATGCACGATAACTCGAGTAAACTACGTACAATTTAAAAAAAAATCTTTCGCCAATCAATTGTTATGTTTAATGCTCAGGGCCCAGTTAATTTTGGGGTATGTACGACCTACGGTTTTTTTTAATTTCAAGTTAGTAAAGTTTGCGACTATCACATTTCTGTCAAAATAGCAAATTAAATATATTAGTAGACTATGTGCCTGTAAGAGGTCTCTTTCATTGTATGTGGAACCAATTTTTAAAATACCTATTAACATTACGCCATCTATCGAATGTCGCTTAACTATGCCCAAGTTTTCTTGTAAGTGATTATAAATGCAGCCGATAGATGGCGGTCAAAAATTATTTTACTTTCAACGGCGATTGCATTAGGAGTTCATAAGGGCTTGAGAGTTTGATAGCTGATATATAAGTAGTGTAGGCTTTGTTCGATTTTCACGTAATCACCACGTACTAATTAGTCTTCATTTGCTTCGCTAATACGCTGCTGAGCTGGCGTATAAAAGAAGTTTTGATTATATGGTATTTTTGAAATCATCCATTTTTCCACAAAATGACCACTAATAAAATCTACAATAATTGACAAAAGGAAACTTATATTGGCGGACTCCTGTCATATAGGCCGAAATATGAAAAACCCTTGGGTTTTCCCCCTACCAAGTTTTTCTTTCAGATTGTGATAGCTACTTATCAATCAGCCGTCGTATAGCATTTTCAAATGGCGCTTGAGTAATGAATTGAGCTGCATTTAATTGTCACCTGAATAATGCGATACTGCACGCAAATGGCACTAAAAATGTATGAATTGCGTGCACAAAAGAGGCGGCCAAGTATAATGAAAAATGTTTATGGATGAAAGTACTGTATTATTGCTGCGATTCATCCGTTTCCTTAAATGTTATATGCCATAATTAAATTTACGATATTACCGTTGGATAACTAGCGCAGTACAGGTTCCGTCATTTTAGATAGAGCACATATTTAAGGGGCGTCCATTAATTACGTGAGTTTTTTCTTCGTAAATTGGACCCCTCCCCCCACACCCTCTTGGTGGGATATAGTGGTATATGGTTGAACCCACCTCCCCCTTACATGAGTCTTACACTATAATTTTCAATTAATGAAATTTTTCGATATGTTCACGTATTTTTATTCATGCCACTAAATATCTAATATTTGTAGTAAAATAGATTTTTGTGAATAAATTAAATGATTTCTTATGTTTCTCATACTATTCATATCCCTTTTTAAGAAATAAAAGAATTAATATTTAACGGATTTAAATATACTTAATTTAATTTTGTCTATGCCCGGGATTGATTTTGTAATACTTACAAAATATTTAATCTGTTATAATAATGTGAGGCCTAATAGGGGCTGTGCAGCTCGGGCGATATGACTATCTCATTACACCGGTCGGCCCGACTTACGGCTCAGCTCCCCGAAGAGGTACTAATCCGGTTAGCTCCGCTTTGCGGTCGGACCTGGGGTAGCACCTCGGGCGACCTTGGATGGTTGATGTATTTGTCGGTTTACCGGCTTTGCTCAACTGACGAATATCCGGGGGAGTCTAGTTGCGTAGTGCTTCTTAAGGCGCGGGGGTAGGTGTCGACCTGTCGTCGATAGGTCGACTGCGACGAAGAAACCTCTCTGATTGGCCGAAAGCATAGGTCCCGCCATGGAAGTTAATAATAAAGAAGAGAATAGAACAGAGGTAGGCCGAGAGTAAGATAGGATGGCAGGAACACTGGAGGGGAAGAAGGATATTCACACGACTACATATTTATACTTAGTATGATACTTACTTGTAT
The DNA here is from genome assembly GCA_027564375.1 of Micropterix facetella. Taxonomy (NCBI): domain Eukaryota; kingdom Metazoa; phylum Arthropoda; class Insecta; order Lepidoptera; family Micropterigidae; genus Micropterix; species Micropterix facetella. The sequence goes on from JAOPUG010000174.1 coordinate 4,618,964, forward strand.
ATCAGACTGGTACATTCTAACTGTTATAAATATACAAAATATGATACAGACGTTCAAATATAATAGGTATATTCCTATAAATATAAATGTATATTCATAAGAAATAAATACACAACTACAGGACTATTTCTGTTTTTTTTTTAATATAAAAAATTGAATGTGAAAACGCCGTTTGTATTATTACATTCGCCGTACACCGCACCACCGCGTTAGGTACGTTTGCGTATTTCAATTAGCATAAAATAGGAATTCATGACGATATCGGCGGGGATGGCAATTTGCTAATTGCACAAGCTTTTACACAAATATTATAAAAGTATGAAATAAAATGTAGACTTCTTCATTTCACCTGGACTCGGTATTCGATATAATTGATCCAGATAATAGATTAATAATATATTTATATTTTTTGCCACTTTTCAAGGTTTAAACGTGTATCACTGCGACCATTTCTGGTCTATGTGATCTCCACCTACTATAGTTCCGTGCTAAGCTTCGCGTAGTTTAAGAACCGCAGTAAGCTGGATTGTTTTACCTCTTCAGCTTGGACGTGGTAGCCACCCAGTTGGGTGTTTCTTTTACGCATCAGTGGGTCACATTTGCACACGAGGTGCATGGGAGTTTCGTGTGCAGTTTGGCAGAACTTGCACACTCTAATATCCTGGAGCTCGTCGTTAAACATGTGTCTGTTCAGGCAACAATGCCCCATGAGCACCCTCACCAGAATACGTAAATTATTCCTATTAAGATCTAAAGCCTCGTGAGCAGACTTACGGTTGTAATACTTGATTAGCGCTTTAGAATGAATCAAGCCTGGCGTGTTGTTCCAGTCGTTGAAGGATTGTTCTAAACATAGGTATTTGAGCATTAGCTTTGCCAGGCTTTTTGGTAAGCCACAGTTTGGTTCAGGACCGTATAAAGTTCCCTTTGCTCCCGCCTTAGCAAGTTCGTCGGCTTTTTTGTTCCTTGCATGATCAGGAATCAATCTTAGAACTACCTTGTTCTTTTCGCAAAGGGAGTTCAAAAGTTGCGACGTAGTTTCGCACCAACTTTGAGATTACAGTGTCCGAACCTAGTACTAAAAGAGCTGCCTGGCTATCTAAATTGATATAAATTCGATGGTTGACGTAGTTTTTTCGGAGGTTGTTATCTGCACATTAATAATGGCGTTTACCTCCACTTGGAAAATGGAGATGTATTTCCCATATGTATACTTCTTTCGAAGTTTGATCGCTCTCGTGTATATGCCCGTAGCATATGTGAGGTCCCTATTAGGAACCATCGGTAAACTATTTAAGGCTATCGGCCTCCCAGTGCAGTTGGTTATTTAGCCAGCCATTTCTGGGTGGTAGTTGGCTGTGGCTAGTGCTGAGTGAACAATTCCCGCTTTAAAAAGTGTCCTGCTGTCTATCATATCCCAGGATAGACTATCCAACCTGTATACTAATTGTATAGGCTGAACCTGCGAGAAAACTTAACTTATAAGAACTTAACTATAACTTACGAATTGAAAAATATGTAAGGATTTGTAATATAAATCTTAATGGTATTGACTTTTTAGATCAGCTTCGCCAGTATTCTTATGATATGTATTTACAATAATGTGGATCACAGAAATGTTATAGATAACGTATATGATGATATAATGTATATCTGAGTGGGGCAGCTGAGGAATGTTCCAGTAAGAAGGTAACCAGAAAAATGAGACATATTGTCGGATAAAATAAGCACGTGAAGCAATTGCATGGGGAGGCTTGAATTGCTCCCAGACCTGACTTATATGTGGTGGACATTCCCAATGCCCCATTTATGAGCAAATGTATGTTACTAGACAAGCTTTCAAAGCGCGCCTTAAGTGGTGCCAAGGGAATCAGAAACAAATTAAAATAGTTTTAATAGTATCACACCACAAAAATAAAGACTTTTCTGAGTTCTAGAAGGACACTAGTAAACTCGGGCCACGCCCGAGCCTTTCCGTGATATGGAAGATATAACTGAACCTGTTTAGAACGCGGACTTGTTTATGGAACACCAAAGTCGAATCCTTGATGCGCTTTTCTTTGCTGGCGGTGCCTAGTTCGCAAGAATGTCCAGCGCGGACATCAATAGTAAATATTACATCTAAATATGTTGCAGCTATCATTAATGGTATGATCAGGAAAGTACTCAGGTCACGATGGGCTGAGAATTGAGCACCTACAGCATGCAGGAGTTTACCTGCCGCATGTACTGGCAATTCTATATAATCTGTAGGTATATAAGACATTCTTACTTGCCTGCAGACTTAATGCGTACAGTAGTGGTTTCCATAACATAAAACAAAACCGGAGATGTGTCTGACAAGAATTACTACCAACCAATATAGCCAGCCACTATTTCAGCTAAGATACTGGATAGTTTGTTTGATCAATATTTGTCTAAACACATTAGCCTACATGATGCTCAGTTTGAGTTTAGGCCAGGGCTTTCTACTGAGGCAGCTGTGTTGAGTCTCAAGCATACTGTCCGATATTACACAAATAGGACAACCTTTTTTTCTTGATCTTTCGAACGCCTTCGATCTGGTCTCATACGATGTTTTCTGTCCCAAACATGATACGGAAACAGATCTATCAAGAGAGAGCAGTAGTTTGTTAGAATATTGGTATGGGAATCAGACGAACAGTATTAGGTGGGTTGGAGCATTATCTGGGGGTTACAGATTAAGGTGCGGAACGCGGCAGGGTAGTTTAACGTCGCCTATGCTCTTTAATATGTATATGAATGGACTGATCGATGAGCTTAGGAATGCCAACGTAGGATGCTCTCTGTATGGTACTTTCATACATAATTTCAGCTTTGTCCCTCGATCAGTCCACTCAGGAAGCTGTTCTATTATGTGTGAGTCATATGCGTCGGACCAGGAGCTCAGGTATAATGTTAAACAAATGTCAACTCGTTGTCTTTGGGCCACTGGAAGAAACTATCGAGACGGTCCCTCCAGTATTTCTCAGTGGTTACTAAGTGAGTCAAGTCTGAAAATTTAAGTACCTGAGTCACTGGGTAACCGATGATCTATCAGACAGCACGGATATAGAAAGAGAGAGAAGCGCCCCATCTGTGAGATGTAACATGCTCGACTGCAGGTTTGCACGGTGCACGAGTGTTGTAAAAATTCTTCTTTTCAAAACATACTGTCAACATTTCTACACATGCAGCCTTTGGGTAAAGTATGCGAGGAAAACACTTTATACCTTGAGGATTCAATACAATAGTGGTTTTAGAATGCTGTTGGGGCTGCCGAGGTTTTGTAGTGCATCAGGTATATTCTCAGATGCCCAAACCGATGGCTTTTATGCCAGATTCGCAAACGATCCGCCTCTCTGATGCATCGCATACGCAGTAGCGCCAACAGCATCCTGAGGATGGTACCTGGGGGGCTGGATGTCTGTTGCATAAGCACTGAGTACATTTATAAATATTATATGTATTTTAAATGATGTATGTATATCTGGACTGATCTTATTATATAAGCTAAAATTGTAACTAATATTATATGGATTCCATACAGTCCGAAATGAAATTTCATTCGTTCAATTCTAAGGCGAGGAAAGCTAATGTACAATCCTAAAATTTGTTTTGTATTCGATGTCTTGTAGTCGTGTCTTTGTTTTGTAGATTGTTTAAATTATGGCTTTGATGTACACATGCTTTATATTAAACCCGTTATTGAGAATATTGTGTTTTGAGACAAAAATAAAAACGATTTGAGAAGAGGCTCTCAAAAATCTTCAGCCCCAGGGCCCGACATGACTGTCGGCGGTCCTGGTCCCAGCTATCGCTATAGTTTTATTGTACGCCCATGAACTTGTTAATCTAGTACGGTATGCGCTCCAACGATTTGGTATGCGGGTTTTGTTTCCGACGAAGCACGCGAATGATACTTAGCGGTGAATGGCCCCCGACATAAAACACCGAAATATCCTTTGTGTCTTAATTTATTTGATATGGGACTAAAGCCCAGTCTAAGTATATTAGTATAAAGCCGGGTCAAAGCTATAATAGGAACATGCATTAATTCATAGCCACGATTTTCTCTTTTTAATGGTTAATATACCTAAACAATTGTAACTTATTCTCCAATATCGATATTCGGGCATATCGATTATTTAGCATCTAAAATGCGGCAAATTGGGGTTGTATACCATTGGGGAGGCTGCGCAAAGACTATACTACAACCTCTATCTGTAGCGCAAAAAGCTGTTTTAAAAACTATTTTACGAAGGCCGTTCAGATATCCATCGGAGATATGAGGCAAAAAGAACAACAATCTGAGTCGCAAAAAACTCACAAATCACGGAGAGCTGCTGGCGACTATTATGATGTGTCCCAAATGAAAATGACTTTTGGTCAAAGGTTTTCCATATATAGGATGTTTTTATAGAGGTATTGAACTTTGAAATGGAATAAAACAAAGATGATTTTTTTAAATTGACATGAAATTTACTTTATTCGAAAGATAATC
>JAOPUG010000174.1:4714826-4728024 GCA_027564375.1 Micropterix facetella
AAATAAAAAAAAAACACCTCACGTAATTAATGGACGCCCCCCCCCCCCCCAAGAAGAAATAGTATGGTGGCAGATAAGGTTGAAAGAAGCAAGATTCAGGGTAAACAAAAATTTTATTATGACTGCAAACACCAACGAACCAAGGAATATAAAGAGATTCTCCTTTTACAAGATGGGTACAACAATGAATACATGTTTTGAAACTGACCTGGTTTTATCCTGTGTAAGCTAAGATCAACAACAAGAACAACAACTACATATGAGTAGTTTCAAGAATAATAATACTTCCCGGGGTACACTGTCAGTCTTTTCCTTTCTTTATAGTTGAGAGATAGAGAGAAAGTCTCTATACCCTCGTTATTTGAAAAGTATGTGTTCTCGTGGTACTTTATATAAGAACATTTACTACAGAAGTCCTACGTCGGGATAAAATTCATGGCGTAGAAGAACATTTGATGAGGTGGTAGTTGCGCTGGTGCGGACAAGTATCTTATATATCCGAGGAGAAGCACATCTTCTCTTACAAACTTCAAGAGGGCCAGCGCTAGCGAGGTGGACAGCTTCCAAGGGTGAGTAAAAGAACCATATGAAGAGATTTAACCTCGATTTCCCTGAAAGGGTGGAGATAGCTTGTGAGACAGAGCACGGGCGCTTTCGAAGACCAAAGAAAAGTGGAGCTGTACCCTAAAAGAGAGGAGCTGAAAGCGAGACTCGCCTATCTAAACCATGAGACGCTATGGACACAATATAAGATATTACGTACGATATACGATAATTCTTCCAAGTATAGTGGTAATGTTTTGTTTTCTTTATAGTACAAAGATAAATAGAAAATCCAATTTTCTAAATGTTGCAGTCTAGTGCCACTATATTCAAGAACATTCACTAGTCGTACATCCACATCAGAAATGTAGACGCCTTACGTCGAGTTAACATCTTATGTATATAGGAATATCACATGTGGCGGCAGTTGTGCTGCATCGGACGTGTGTCCCTTATTCCCGAGGAGAGTGGCGAAGCGCATCTTCAAGAAAGCAAGCGCAAGCAAGACGGATAGCAATAAGAAGATTTGCAATAGCGCCATGTCAAGAGTTGTAACCTCGAGCACTCTGAATTGAAGTCCGTGATTGGGAATCATCCTGGGTAAAGATAGCCCATAAGGCAGAACACTGCCGCTTCCGAGTGAAATAAAGTAGATCTAGACCTTAAAGGAGAGGAGCTGAAAGCCAGATCGCCGCGCTAGCTGTAAATCGTCCTGGGTGAATATAATAGAAAATGATATATTGTTGCAGGCGTGCCCGCCATCCCATAATGTTATAATGGCTATTACCATCTTGCCATCGACTTTAAGTTTCAACGACTTATAATAAAACATTCGTTTGATCCAGTTCTGACACTAGCCCAGTGGAGTCCAACCTCATAGCCGCACTTACATATGTGGAGACATAGAGGTGTCAATATTACAGGCGAACCTGCTGCTCTGGGATATTGTAACAAACTTTATCGTCTTGTCACCCCCGAGATGAGCACAAGGACTTATGGATATTTACATTCCACGTACCCAGCTCCACCACATCTCGTAAGAATCCAACGCCTTACAGCAAAGTACTGAGAAATGCCACTCAGCGGGCAACCTCACCTCCTTACTATCAGATTTGGACGGATTTCTCCGTCCTCACAAGTCCAAGGCTACTACCTGTTGTGAGCCGCAATTCATCACTAGAATTTGTCACGGATCTGATGCGTCCTTTGCCCGAAAAGTCACTCGAGATTGGGAGGCCAACTGATCATATCTAAGGATAGACGACAACAGGTCAGCGTCTACCCCCACTGTGATGGGAAGCATACGCTTCCAGACTCCTCCGGTTATTCACTGATTGAACAATATGGCCACTGAATCGACCAGTGTATCAACCACTCAGTTCCGCCCAATGTTTTCCCCTATATTCCCACTTCTGCTTCTCCAGGTTAAATCCCTCTTCGAGGTGGCTCCCGAATAGTAGTTGGTAAGAACTTTATCATTATGTCGTCCGAGATGAGTGCAAGGAATTTGGACAATAAATATCCACACATCCAACTCAACCGCTGCCCGTCAGAGGCCAACCCCTTAAGACAAGGCACTGAACCGAAAGTTCACATATATGCAGCCCTCTAAATCAGCATGGAACCATCCAACGTTGTCTCCACACGACCAATGTATCAACCACTCAGTTCCGCCCAATATTTTCCCCCATATTCCTTCTTCTGCTTCTCCAGGTTAAATCCCTCTTCGAGGTGGCTCCCGAATAGTAGTTGGTAAGAACTTTATCGTTATGTCACCCACATCCAACTCAACCGCTGCCCATCTGAGGCCAACCCCTTAGGGCGAGGCATTGAACAGACACCCAGCGGGCACCCTCGCTGGGTGTCCACCAAATTTAGACAGATTTCTCCATGCACCCGTTTGGTTTCGGGTTCGAAGTCACTAGCACGATCTCTACCTGTAGTATTATACGCGGCATCCTGTACTCAGCTTTCACCCAAGGCCGGGTGGTCAAGAGATCGTTTCTAAGGATAGGCGACGACAGGTCGACATCTACCTCCGCGTCTGAGGTCGCATTACGCTTCGAGACTATTCCGGCTATTCGTCAGTTGAGCAAGGCCGGTAAACCAACCAAAACATCAACTATCCAGAGCCTCCAGGTCAGCCGCTTATCGAGTTAGTCCATCTTAGGGGAGGCTGCCAGATAGATGCTAAGCCAGGAGTCGAGCCGACCATGATGACAAAGTTTGCAATTTGGACCCGAGCTGCATGACCTCATTAGGCCCCCATAGGTGGAGCTGGCTAGTAAAGCTACATAAGCACGGCCGCTTTCGAGAACAATTGTGATTGTCACTTGCTATGGGCGAATCCAGCCACCCCGGAGCGTTTCACCGAACTTTATCGCTATATCACCCTGGGGTGAAATACAGAGACTTGGTGGACGAAGGAAAATCTACGTAACAAGCTCCATCTCAGCCCGCGAGAGGCCAACTCCTTACTCCGAGACACTGGGAATTTTCGAACCTAGTGGGGTACCCTCTCGTGCCCTCGCTTCCAGATTTGGTCGGATTCCTCCGACTTTTTGTCTGGTCGCTGTTTCGAAGTCACTTGAGCGATCCTCTACCTCAAGTAAGCGGCAATTTCTCACTGGAATTATCGTGGATACGGGGCGTCCTTCGCTCGGTACCTCACCCGAGATCAGGTGGCCCATAAGGGTAGATAGCAGTTGAGATACCTACTTATCCCCGCTTTCTTTAGTCGCATTACGCTTCCAAACCCATCTAGTTTCAGTCAGCGACAACACGGCCGGTATGCTCGCCCCAGTTCCGACCGAGTTTCCGTCCCCAGATCCACCGCACAGCGGTTCACTATGTTGATTCCTCTTCGAGGAGGCTCCCGGATAGGAGCTGCCCCGCGAGTATACCCGGCCAAGTTGACATAACGGCCATCATAGCCCAAACTACACGGAACCGTTAAGAGCCTTCGAGAACCGAAGGAAAATGGAGCTAGCCCTTAAAAGATACGGCCTGAAATCCAGACCAGCTGCTGCTATAAAGTTCAATTACTGCAGCGGTGTCTTGACGTGCCCAAGTCTACTTGCATTATTCACACCAAGATTGATTACGTCAGTCATTGCGGACGGACGACAGGACTGAATAGCAAAACTTGTTTAACTGAACCATGATACGCTATGAATACTGTCATCGAAGACGACTACGAGGACATCATTGACTGATAATTTTCGAAATAAAATTATCCGTTATAAACAAACTTTTACGATTACGAACAGAGGAATCTTCGCCTTTTAAAGGCTTGCCTTCGGATAGAGCAATACGTCATGTACTGCGTATTGCAATAATGTCTTGTTCGCTCCATAACCTGACTAACGCATTTTCATATGCGGATGGCAACATCCTGTCAAATCGTCTTTTCAAACCAATTACATAGGTTTCATTAGAGGATATTACGAGTTTGTTTCTTACTCTCATTATACAATGAGCTCAAGTGAGCTAGGTACCTTATTTTCCAGGATCGATCTGCTCCCTTCTCACCATCACCATCATTAGCGCTACGATTCATTGTGAATATTGGGTTCGTCAAAAACCTTCTTCCATTCCACCCAATTTTAGGCGATGGTTTTTCAATTGTTCACTCCAAGTCCGTTTAGATCAAGCCACTGCAATTTTTTGGCCGTCCGACTTTACGATTTTCTTGAATAATGCGTTTCAACCGCTGTCCATTCCCATCATTTCGCCATGCTTAACCACATGAGACTCCCGAATGTCAGGAATCTCACAACATGGACATCGTTACACAGGTTATTCAAAATTTTATTTGTTCTCTTCTTAACACGCCATCCTCCTGCATAACACTGACGATCAGAGACTTTGCTGAGAGTTCACATGTCTGATATACTTGTGACTACTATGATATCAAAGGTAAACTGAAGATAGAGTTAGTTATATACTGTTATTCACCAACTTTCAGTCATAGGAGGCAACACTCTAGAATAACGAAAACTTACTTACCAGACGTATTGGACACAATCACTGTTGTAGTATTCGAAACAGTAGAAGGCGTTGTAGAAGTGAAATTAGCTAAAGTAGAGGCTGATGTAGTTAAAGTGGCGTTTGAAATCTTCGTCTCGTTCGCCGGCGATGTTAATAAAGTTGATGACGTTGATGGCGTTGATGGTGTTGATGGCACTGATAGCGTTGATGGTGTAGATGCCACTGATGGCTTTGATGGCTTTGTTGTAGATGTTGGCGACGCTGATGATGGTTTGATTGCAGTCGTTGGCGTAACGCTGATTGATGACACTGTAGTTAATATAGGCTTTGGTGTGGTAGGCCTGTGACCTATAGTGGCGGTTGGTCGCGACGGTGTAGCTCTTGTTGAGGAAGTTGGGGTGGGCTCGGTGGAAACCAAGACCCAACCTTCTGGGGTCGTCACAGGAGACCATGATCCTAAAAAAAGAACAATACATTTAGTTACGCGATAGTTATAAAAGTCCATATTCTAAAATATTTAAACGGTCAAGATAGACTACAATAAAACAAAGCCTATACGACTGAAGCCCCTCTGATAACATATCCCTGAAATGTTTCACGAATACCCTCGAAGATGTCCTGAAATCACTAAAGTGGAAAGAACAGGCCTGTTAAGTTTCTCAGAATCCAGAAACTTTCTGTGTGGCCTAAGTATTAATATACTTAGGCCATACAGAAAGTTTCTGGATTCTGAGAAACTTATAATGTTTATACTACTTATAATATTTATATTGTATTTACTGTTTTTCAAGTACCCTGATAATTACACGTTTATTATTCTTTGAAAACGTTAGGAAAATTCTTCGTTAGGCCCAGTCTTCTTTAGGATCTCCTCAGTGGCTTCTCGGAACGCTATTTAACGCCGCTCCTTGGATCGTGAACCGTAGTCCCCGAAGTTTATCCTTAATTAAAAGAAATATGAAATTGCAAGGTCTGGAATGTATCGCGGATGCATCATCAGTTCTAGGTTTGAAGTCTTCAAAAACGCCGTTGTCATCTAAGTGGAGTGGGCATTGTCTTAATGGAGGACTATTCTGCCGCGAGGACGCTATTCACTAACTTTTCAATAAACACTGGCAAGCAAATATTAATGTACCAATCTGTAACTGTTCTTTGGTTTTTCAAATGAAATTGTCGTGCAATATCTCGTCTTGCTAGAAAAAATAGAAGCAACCATCATTTTACCAGTGCTTTGACATTTCTTTACTTTCGTCTGCAAATCCTCCAAAGAAAAGACCCACTCTGCCGATTGACTTTTCTTTCAAGTTTGTAAAAGACCACCCAGCTTTCTTCTCCTGTTACGTTATCATATAATACGAATGATTGCCTTCTGTCGTATTTTTTATCGTTTTATCACACCACTCTACATGATGTTGTTTTGAAACTTCCGTTAACTCATGTGCAAAATATTTTGCACTTGGCTCATGCCAAAGTTCAATTTTGTACGAATTGTCTAATATGATTTTTTCTTCCGATTGAATTAGTTGCCATACAGCATCAGTGTTAGTTTCTATTACCGCTGTCTCCGACCGGTCTTCGCATGAATCGTCTTGAAGATGAATACGCCCACGCTTGAATTCTTTATACCGGAAGTACACAGAACTACGATATGGGGCTTCATTACCAACTGCTAATTGGCATCTTTGGTAACTTCTTGTTGACTTAAATCCCACTAAGTCTACGCTCAATTTTCAATACAGCGCCACAAGGAAAAAACAAATGACAGATTTAAAAAATAAAATGTATTCCACTGACAAAGGGTTCCATTTCCAAAGAGAGGAATTAGTTTGTCAATATCTTTAACGCAAGTTACAGGTACTTCCAGTATGACCCATGCATTTAAGGACAATACATCCCGCATCCCAGATATGATAATTGGTCGCAATGAATATCCACAAATATCTATCATTCTTTACTGCGAACCTATACAACGATCAAATAAATATAAATACATTGGAAGTTACGGGAATGAGAAAAGGGAGCTTCGAGTTCATTGCAGAATTGAACAAGCACAGCAAGCATCCTATACACTAGCTTAGCTGATATGTTCCAGGTTTATCCATCGCTGTATCTTCCTCGTCCTATTGTATACTGTACTAAATCTGAATGCACACAGAGAACGTAGATAGACGCATTTAATAGGTGTCTGTTCAGAATAATTCTAAAGACATCGTGAGTAAATCGACTTCGAAACAACACAGTGCTTGGGATACTTCAAACGAAGCCAGTGCTAATGAATAATACAAAGACCTGGAAACGAGTATTTTAGACACCGATATAAGGAACGAAAAGTATGGCATAATGTATAATGTAGATTCAAGGTAAAATTCAAGGTTGAAAGCCTCAAAGACGAAGACGGATGTCCTGGCTTGCCAATATAAGTCAACGGTCTGGGAAGAGTACATGATCCTTGTGCCGAGCAGCAGACTGCAAGATACAAATACCCAGAATAGTTGTCAACCTTCGCAGCGGCTAAGGCACCTGGAGATAAGAAGCAGATCTCAGATGTGCAGTTTAGGTACCTAGTTATTACTGAAGAGACGATGGAATATCTTCAGCAAAAGCTAAGCGGCCCTAAAGGCGAGAACGACCTCCACACTCACAATATTCTCGATTGTATCCACGTTAACTTTTGGTATGAGCGAAATTAACACTGCCGCGGCTTTGGCATTGTGTGCATTAGCATACTATACTTTGTAAATATTCAAAATAAAATTAATTTAAGAATTTGTACCGGCAATCTGAACATGTATTGTATTTATTGTAACTGGCAAAAAAGGATTCCTTCTTCTTTATCAGTTCAGATAATTCAATATCCATTAGTACGCAGATTGGGTTCCAAGCGTCGTGATTAAAACTCTTGCTCTTGAAGTGATGATGTTTGGTGTACCACAAAATTGGTTCAAAATGAAAATATTCCGTGAATTTCAACTCCAACTCGTTACTCCTCATTTCGAACCGGAACAGAGAGAGAGAGAGAGAAAATAAAATTATTTTAAGTGCGCAATCTTCGCGACTTCTTACATTGTACTGAGACAAAACAGGAATGTGGACAGTATTTTTTCTCGTCCGAGAAACGTTTTTTTTTGGCACAATTCAAAGGGAATTGGGCCAAAAAAAACGACACCTGGTTAAGAACATGTCAGAGTGAAATAGAAAGAACGAGAATAGACATTCACTTTCTTGGATATTCTCTCTGTGAGTATTTGGAATCTTTTGGATAAAAATTTATATTCTATTGAAAGAAACAAGCCAGGAATTTTTTAACAATGTAATAAATTAGAGAATCGGGCGATAATTAATTCTTGATAAAAGAGAGGAAAGCATTAACGGATAGCATTTACCGCTTGTAGATTATTTTCGAGACCGATGTCTGGAAACGCAAATTCAAGTTTGGCAGAGAGTCACTGGATAATAACCCTCGCAGTTGACGTCCGAAGACGTTGAGGCGACTGGAGATGACATCTTCGAAAAATTAGAAAGCCTTATATTGGAGAAAAATCGGTTTACTAAGAAAAAGTTAGCAGAGATCTTAAACATTTCAACAGAAAGCTTATTACGAATCTTCCGTAAAAAAGTGGGCATGGATAAGATTAGTTGCCGTTGGGTGTCCAAAATGTTATCTGTCGAAAATAAGCACCAACGTTTGGTAGCTGCAAAGGACTATCTCGGAAATGATCTCCAGAGAAGCAAATGGGGACCTAAACAGCAGAATTATCGTGAAATGAACTCCCGTTAGAAACCTACACTGCGCTGATAACACCGTATTATTATAAGTAAGTAATGTTAAATACCTATATAACTGATTAATAAAGTTGGCCAAGTCAGCAGCGAATACCACTAAAATAAAAATAAAAGAAAACTAAAGATATAATCATTAGCAATATCACCGCCTATATTCAAGTAAACGGGACTCAACTAGAAAGTGACCAGAAATACAAATAATAATCAAAAGTATAATAATCAAGATATATATTGTAGTATAGGAAAATACAAAAGTGCATTCGCCAAAAATAAAATCTTCTGACGAACAAGGACTAAGGTTAAGACCTAACTTCAAAAATGATATTGGTCAGTTCATCTATCTATATGATATGAAATTATATACTCCGACGGAATCCTCTTGCAAAAAGTTTCAGGATTTCGAAGACTTAGTATACCAAAGTATGCTTAAGGTCTCGTGGACTGATAAGGTTCGTAACGAATTGGTAATCCAAATAATAAACGTAACGAATTGGTAATCCAAATAATAAACGTAACGAATTGGTAATCCAAATAATAAACGTGGGCGTTATTAGCGACAATTGTTATCAACGAGAAAATTCGAGGACCGAGAGGCCCAGGAAGACACCAAATTTGTTGACTATAAAAAATAAAACAATGGCTTGTAAGGATCACCAATTTCTTGTTCAGTGCAGCAAAATTGAGATAGCTATGATTTTAACTTTTGTAAGGTATCTGAAGAAGAAGAAGGTTGTCTACCTCGAATTTCTTATTCAGGTAGACTATATGGATTGACTGGATATCGCAATCAATTTAATTAAAGGAAAAACAATACTGACCTTCACTCGTGGCATTCTGACGAACGGTCGTTGGTTTAAAAGTGGTGCTCTGATGAGTGCTGGTCCACGTAACTAATCCAGGCTTTCCGGTTGTAGACGCAGGTCTTGTAGAAGCTTCCAATTTGTTGGTAGTTGAGCTAGCAGTTGTAGGTTTCTTGGTTGTTGTAGTTGTAGTTGTAGTGGTTGTTGTAGTAGGAGCAGTGATGGTTGTAGAAGGTTTCGGTGTTGTGGGCGGTATTGTAGGCTTGGGAGTTGCTGTACTAGGTGGAATTGTGGGAGGAGTCTGCGTTGTTCTTACAGGAGCTAGAGTGGTGTTTAAGACCTGGGGTTTTGTTGATATTGTTGTAGTGGTGAAGGAGACTGGTTTTTTCGTGGGAATTTGAGTAGTGATGGTGGAGATAATGGGTTTTGTGGCTGGATTTGCCGTTGATACCGTAGTTTGTGTCACGTTTGTTGTAGGAGTTGGTTTCTGCCGCGTCGGTACAATTATAGAAGCGATCGTAACACGTGTGGTACTTGGTGTTGGCGTTGGTGATTCTGCTGTTGTAGAAGGCGTAGTTTGTACTTTAATCGGTATCGCTGTTGTTGTTGTTGTTGTTGTTGTTGCGTTCAGTGAGGCAGGAATATTTACGGGTGTTTTGACGGGGATATTCAAAAGTGTAGGTCTTGTAGACGGTAGTGGTGTGATTTTTGCTGGTAATGTTGGTTTGAAAGTGATTATGGGTTTTACAGTTACTGGGCTTGTTGGTTTGAGAATAATTGTTGCATTTGCTGGTTTCATTGTGATTACGGTTATATTTGATGTGGTTTGGTTATTGGTTTGTATACTAAGTAATGTTACGGGTCTGGTTACAAATTTAAGTGGTTTCGCTGTAGTGGCTTGTGTTTTTTCGGAGTTCACTGATTGGAACGTGGATAGCTTGAATGGGGGTTCGGTGTTTGTGGATGGTTTTATTGTTGTTGTTGTTGTTGTTAAGATCGTGTGAGTGACAGGTCGTTTTATGGTTGTTGCTGGGGATGGAGCAGGCGGGTGGATTATAGTTGTGGGTTTTGGGGTTTTCGGCGTTGTTTTGACCGTGGTGCTCGGCGTCTCCGAGACGATATCGAGCGGGTGAATGACGTTATCATCTTCTGGCTTGACGAATGGTTTATCGTAGTTTCCGAATATGGTATTGTCTTCTATTTGAGGTAGTAGTTCTGGCTCTGGCTTTCGGCAACATGATCCGAAGTAGAATCTGTCTATACACGTTCCTAAATGAGATCCATTCGCCTTCAGGCAATCTATGGCGAACATACAAGTTCCTGTTTCTCCAGTTTTTCTTGAAACACATGGCATATGCCGTATATTTCTAGCTGATGAGGCTACAGCAGCTGAAACAAGCAGAACATTCATTTTTAATAAAAGTATTTAAATGATGAGGTATTTGTGAATGGACATCATATAGAAGAGTTGTGGGAAAATTGATAATAGGTCGATACCTAGTTTAGGTGAATAAATACTGACATATTTCTTTGGGCAACGAGACAGTTGCCACCTTTGTATATATTTTAGTGTAAGAGAAAATGAAAAAACTTATGAATTGCTTATAACGTACATTAAAGATTAGGTATTGTATGGTATTAAATGAAACCAATGCATATTGAACAAGAAAATAATCTATGGTCCCTTTGAACAGCTAACCGGCGATGCATACTGGTACCTTAGGTAACGGCACTGGAGGAAGAAAAAGAATAACGAGAATGGGTGATACTTCGGGCTAATCGGCAAATATGACAGCACCGTGGGCGTCAAAAATCGGAAGACATGCCGGTTCGGGTTACTGGTGGGAGTACCTCTCAGTAAGAATAACCCAAGTAAACTTAATTGACTTTGGTCGGCCCCCTTCTATATTACCAACAGGACATGCACTTGCCTCGATTGTGTTGGCGAAAATAAGTGAATTGGACAGTGATTTGTCGAATGGAAAATGGAAATGGTATTATTGTAGAATTGTGATTGCGCATTGTGTGATGTATCCTATTATCATAGCAACTTAGAGCTACTACGACTCGGTAGATATAAAAAGTTGCTTTAATAAAATTACCGATTTAAATTTGCATATAGTGAAATAATTTCAAAGAGAAATAATGCAACGGCCCAGATATACGCGCGTTTGTGTCTTCAGGGTTGATTCAGTTTGGCGACTGTCGTTTAACTAGGTGTTGATGTGTGTTGCATCGGCATCGCGCCTGGTTTATATAGGGAGGCGCGACGCTTAGATGGAGGGGAAATTACGCACGTTGAGACATGAAATACGTGACCATATTTGGTGATATTGAGTGGATGTAGTACCACCCCAGTACCTATTCGATGCGTGGGTCAATTATTGGAGTCGTTCGCTAGCAAGTTCAAATGCTAGCAATTTTTGGAGCTATTTGTCATGCTTGCAATGTCTATATTCGTAGTGTGATCTCTAATTATAATTGTCGACCGATACATGGTTACGTATTTCCTTCTCAAAAGCCAAATGGAAGAGCGCTTATCTCTCTGTCGCAGCCCAATGAAGGTGTAGAATGTTTCTGACAAGTATTTCCACATTCTAATACGGTATTGGACATATGACATTTGCTATTGAAAGGGTTTCCATGTTTAACAGCTGATAAGGCATATGCAGGTCTTTCATGGCACTGCAAATTAATTCGCTGTTAACCATGTCATGGGCGAAGAGGAATATTTAAAATCGAATGTACAGTTGATGGGTTTCCGATCTGATTGATTTAGTTCTGGCTGTAGCTTATTTATTATATTTTAGCATTTATCAAATTATCATTTTTATGAATACTTTCCAATATTTGAAATATTACGCACTCCAAGTCGCTATACTAATAGGACACATCATACAATGAGCAGTCACAAATAGAGCAAATATAGAGTTTCGAGTAGTTATAGATGGTCTAAGCCGCCCGTTGTCAAACAGATCGTAAACTTCTCAGCTGCGGTAAACGTCAATTTTATATTGGATGTAATCAACAAAATTTAACTTGTCACGTTATCTTGCGTTGAACTCTCAGCGTGACGCCGGGCGCATCGGGCACTCACGGTTATAGCGTTACAGTGTCAGTCAGTGAGTGAGTGATCAACATAACTACATATATATAACGATCGCATGACATTTTTCATTTCATTAATTTGATGAATTCATATGAAATCGAAGACTATCGCGGTTTCTTGACATCATAAATAAGATAAAATGAATTTACCGCGAGAAGTTTGTATGACATTAAATTATTTTAAAGTAGGTAATTATCCTGATCGAAATGCTGGAGACCTTATGACTAATTTAAGCAAGTATATGTCATAACTAAGTTCAGTTATTTTTATTAATTTATTGCTATTAATACACACTAAAGTAATCGGTTAGCTGTTAAATATTGCCGCAAGGCATGAAGCTCGCCTTTGTTTAAAATAACGTTTATTATTATTATTATTATTATTATTATTATAACTGAGACACTGTGTTAGAAGGACACAGAACTCCTATCAACACGGAGGATTGACCTTTACCTTTCCCCGAGTTCATGGGGCCACTGTTCAACGGAATTCCTAGTGACTAAAATGACTCATGTGCTTGGAGAAAGTGCGCAGGCGCGGGGATTTCTGCATTTGGGCGACTTTCGCAAAAGCCGCTCGTGGATCTCGATTCAAACGTCTGACGAAACGAGAATCCGTCTCCGATTGGTCATACTCGCAGTCATAGTCATTTATTTATATTATACAATAAGAGTCAAGATTATGAACATGTGAAACTAAAAATGTTTTTTTAATATACCACGTTCTTAAAACGAGCCGCCATATTGGATTTAGCATGACGTCACTTGGCTTATTGTATTCTACTTGTCATACCCTTTCTTATAACTAATTAATAAGTTGGCCTTCGAAAAAAAAAATTACATTATCTAATGAATCGCCCTTCGTTAAAGGGGTATAAGTCCACACAGAGAATAATCTGGTTCACAGAGAATAATCTCTTGCTAAATGCAAAAAAAACTGTAGCAATGCACTTCTCCTCAAAATACAAATCGCT
>JAOPUG010000174.1:4797003-4807903 GCA_027564375.1 Micropterix facetella
CCTTCAGGGATCTGTCAGTGGCAACACGTTGACTACAATCGCAGTGCGCCAGCTGTCCAGGCCACGCCCGAGTTCCCTTCCCCGGGTCAGCCGCACAGCGGGTTCACCGGGTTGGTCCCTCTTTCAGGAGGCTCCTGAATAGGAGCGCTCCGCAAGCATAGGCCGGCCAACAACATAACGGCCTTTATGTCCCACCTCCACGGAGCCATTGTGGCCCATCTACTCAGATAGCCAGGCAGCTCTTTTAGTACTAACCTCGGACACCATTAGTTCAAAGCTGGTGCAAAACTTCTTGGCACTGTTAAACTCCATGGGCGGAAAGAACAGGGTAGTCCTAAGATGGGTTCTCAGTCATGCAGTGAGCGAAGGCAATAAAAAAACCAACGAATTTGCCAAGGCGGGAGCAAAAGAAACATTATACGATCCTGAATCTTGCAGCGGCGTACCAATAAGTCTGGCGAACCTAATGCTCAAAAAACTATGTTTAAAACAATTCTTCAACCACTCGAACAACATTCCATGCTTGAATCCTTCTAAAGCTATAATCTAGCTTACGACCTTAAGACTGGTCATGAGGTTTAGCGCTAAATAGGAACAATCTACTTATGCTTGTGAGGGCGCTCACGGGGTACTGTGGTCTGAACAGACACATGTTAAACCTCAAACTCCGGAACACTAGAGTGAGCAGGTTCTGTCAACATACACAGTAAACTCCTCTGCACTTCGTGTGCGAATGTGGCCTACTAATGCGTAAAAGAAACACCCACCTGGATGGCTACTACCTCCGAGCTGAAGAGATCAAACAATCCGGCACCAAAAGCTTATTGCGGTTCTTAAATGACGCAAATTTTAGCACGGAGCTATAGTAGGTGGCGATCACAATATACCAAAAATGGTCGCAATTATGCAAGGCTCAATAAACCTTGAAAAAGCCCCACACAACATAAAAAAAATATAACATATTTTTCCTCTACATTTATGGAAAAGTAGTTATTCCGATTGACATAATATTAGCTGGCGTCTTCGGTGGTCGATAGTGTCAATGATAGAAGGGAAGGCTCTGATTCTTTGGACGGCTCTCATGACCTTCTCATGTAGCTCTAGCGTTTATGGCATTCGAATGAAATGCAGCTGCTTGGAAGTCAGACCTTTAGCCACATTCTGCTGAATCAGCGTTAGCTGCGGTTGAATAAATCCATGAATTTCAGCGCAGTCATGCTGAATCTGAAAATACCAATATCTTAATGCACTCTCTAGAAGTTAATCGTGAGTCACATTTAACCCACGATTCACATTTAATCTATTAACAAAGATGAAACTCACCTCATTTTCTAACCCCAGCTTCTAATTGCAGCCGCCACCTTTAACGTAGGCTCTACGAAGCCCATAGGATACATTATATATATGTAAGATATCACTTTATATTAAGAATTAGCTTACAAGTATGTTTATTGAATAATATGTATAGATAATTGATTGCAAGTACGCCTTTAGATATAAAATGTTTAATTTAAAATGAAAGATTAACAAAAATATCCTATAGCGACATCTATAGATAAATAATGGAACAACGTTCGCCGCACGCGACAGAGCGGGGTAACCATTTAATGAACCCCCACTCTTCCACTGGCCGAGGCCTGGTCAGATAAATTATCAATATTAAAATTTAGTCTTATCACTGACATCGCGTACGACGGACGTCTCCGATCTGGTACACCTTGAGTGAAGTGTTTATTTCTCCGGGAACTTAAAGCAATTATAAATATTTTATTTTCTCGTAACATCGCACCGCGTACAATCGAACGCGGATACATTTAATAACAATAGAAATATATTTAAAATAAGATCACTTTATAGAACCTTTAGTAACATCATCATCGAATAATAAATAATAAATAAAACCGGTATTGTTTCCTTTTCGGACATCAAAGTCGATTTAAAAAATATAAAAGTGAACAGTGTTGTGCTATTCAAGCCGCAAGAAGACGATTCCTTAGAAGACCCGAGTTGCCGATACGCCCGAGACTTCACGCCGCCCAAGACGCTTGGACACAAGGTAAAGACTTCTATTACTCACACTTTGATATACGTAGAAGTCGATAACCCTTTGGAACAGATTGACCAGCACTTGATCACACGGATGCTGTCCAGCCTTACAAACTGGAGAAGACATAACAGCCTGAAAAAAGAGTAGAGACTGTGCGTCTACCGTGAAACGTAGCACGTAGACAAAGGCCTTACAAACCTTTGTCAAAACGTATCGGAGATAGACAGCCTCCCGTACGTTGTCGCGCATCGTTTGCCGTTAGAGGCAGACCTGTGCCCCGAGATTGTAGCCAACTCTACAGTCTGTCACGGGCTAACCCTACGGTGGCAGATCTTCGATCTTATTACACCAGACAGACGGATTTGCCACCACATAGCCTTTCGATGGTTCTTCGAGACGGATTATAACCAATAAATCGACGTAATTTGAAGAGGAAAATTTTGAAAACAAAACCGGTTTGAACCTAGACTAACAAAACCGGTTCGAGCACAGTCGATTATTTATAAACACCGGACCGACAGAGAGCTGCCGGTCTATAAAAAAACGCTGCAAAGAAGAAGAATAATCGACAATCAAAATGTCAAATAAAGGCACTCCCACCCGTAAAAGCGAGCGGATAGCTGCCAAAAGAACGGACGGTCACGCCGAATTTCATGACGTCACGGAGCCGCTAGACGACACCGACATCACACTCATCGAGCGACCGCCATCGTCACGAGCGACATCAGATTCGACCACCAGCCATCGATCTTCGCGGTCAGTCACGACCCGAATCGCGAGACTGCAAATCGAGGCCGAGATTCAAGCAGCCGACGAACGCGCGCGTCTTCAAGTCGAAGCCGCCGCCGACACGGCGGCCGCCCGAGCTGCCTCCGAGGCCGCCGCGAACGCGGCTGACGCCAAAGCCGCTGAGCGGCGCATAAAAATGGAGACGCTCGAAATAAAATTAGCGCTTCAAAAACGTCTTATTGAAGCAGAAGTCGAAGACGAGTTCGAAGAAGAAGTCAGCGTCAGCAATGCGTCTCGAAGCAGGAAAAGTTTAAAATCGCGAGCTGTCGCTTCAGAAACATCGATTCGGCGCACATCAGAATGGTTGAAGACACAAGACAAACCTACAGAGCCGATTCAAGCCTCGACAAAAACGTCCGAGGACAATAAAAACAATGCATTTAAGAACGTGGTGAAAAATAGTGAAGTGAAAGTGTCAGTGTCCCCAACTTCCCCCAATCATGCATTAAGCCACGCGCGGGCACAATTATTAAAAGATCTACCGAAGTTTACAGGAGACGCCCGCGAATGGCCTATATTCGCAGCGCTGTTCGATCAGGGGACCGCAACTTGCGGTTTCACGGACGCGGACAATCTACTGCGACTCCAGCAAAGTCTTCAAGGGCAAGCCAGAGAAGCCTAACGCATTCGATTTTGTCGGGGTCGGTGCTTAACCCATTACGATCTACTACGTATCAAAGATATTTCAGTTTGGAACGACAGAATTCGCTTTTTTTAAACTGTTTCTGACGCGAAATAGGGTTTATGCATGCTCTTCGAATGTGGGCGATGCAATGATTAGGTCATCTGCGTATGCGAATACTTTACATTGTATTCTGGGCCGAATACCTGATCCATTAATGCCTGAAGATCTGCCGCCGCGTTGCAGAGTCCGAATGCGACCCGTACATAGGCAAACATTCCTTTACCGGGAACTGCGAAAGCTGTTTTGCAAATTGACGATTTCTCCTATGGGATTTGCCAGTAAGCTTTTGATAGATCAATTGATGATTGAATTTGCATTTCCGAGATTATCCAGTATTTTCTGAGACGATACCATCGGATACCTGTTCTTTCGGGTGACTTATTCAGTTTGCGTGAGTCTAAACATACGCGGGGACTGCCATCTTTTTTTGTCACAACAACCACAGGGTTATACCATGGTGATCTGTTAGGAACAATAACTCCCATTTTTAGCATTTCATCGATTTCCTGATTCACCATTTTTTCTTTCGCTGGCGAAAGAGGATATGGTCGCTGTCGTATTGGATCGCCAGTTTTTATTATTTTGTGTTTCACTAGGTGCGTCTTCCCTAATCCATGTTTTTCGAAAGATATGTCCTCGAATGATGCTTTGATATCTTCTAGCGAAGATATCTTCTAGGCGAAAGCTTTATTGTAGGATTCGACAATTGATTTTAATATTGAAATTTTAAGTATTTGACTATCTATTTTTGGAGCGAAGATCTTTTACCGGATTTTCGCGCGGCGACAGTGAACTGGCAAAAACTGTAATGGCCCAGATTGCAAGACGCTTTACCGTAAGATGTACGAGGCCCTTCTTCTTTTATTTGTGGCAGTTCCACACAGCTTGGTTGCTGCTCGATAGTCAGAAGTGCCTGTACCCCTCTCCGGCCTCCTCTAACTTAACCAACCCAACTCCCCTCACTCCTCCCCCTAACCTCCTTGCCCCCGCCTCACTCTCCGTTTCTCAACCACCGCTTCCTAACCCTTCTCCGCTTTTTATTATTGATACTCTCTAACGGACTATAGCGAAACTAGTGTAGATACCGCTATAATCAGTACTTAACACGCCCGGTAGATGGCAGATGGCAGTCACAAGGAATTCCCTAGAAGGATCGAGAATGTATAATTTTAATATATTTGTAAATATAATAAAATAATAGTCTTAATATAAAATTTTATTCTTTTATTTATTATAACAAACCAATAATACAACAAAATAAACATTGAATTAGTTAAGAGCGTCGCTCCTATCGGGTGTTCCACAACACCTCTTTTTTTTTGTTGTGACTGTATATATTGGCTGACTATGTATATATTATTGTCATTATTAAATCAGGAATCATTATCAAATAAGAATATTTTTTGTTAACACCTATTCTCAAGCCCCGCAAAACCATATATAATGCTATACTAAAAGAAGAGCATTGCCCCGCAGGACCATATATGGTTCCATGATTCGAGCCGAATTTTAACGAATATTCTTGTTGCTATTTCGCTTTACAGCATATAATTTTTTGGTATATGCGAATAAAGCAGAAAATTCGCGTTCGGATGATACTAGCCTCCACTAAATGTCACTCCATGGCTAAACGCATATCTGTGGTTTGACAGTCGGAAATTTTCTGATAATTCAGGCTAGATTTTCAACATCGAATACCTATGTATTTTTGTATGGGAATAATTGAAAATAAGTATTAGGCTTTGATAAGGCATATAATCGTTATTATAAGAGTATATAAAATTTCTTGCATGACATATATTTTGCGATTAACACCTAAATGTTTGAACAAGGGGGTTTTTTTCAGTACCTCAACTTTAACAATGCAGAATATTCCTTATTCTCGTATAAAATGAGGTTTCAATTCTCTAATTGTAATTTTCAATAAAAACATAAAAGAGTTCTTCTTTTTATGATCGATAAAGAATTTCCATAGTAATCTTCGTGTTTCATAGCCGCCGCCGAGAACTAAAGTTCTTATTCTTCTTCTTCCCGGCCCTAAGGTCAGTAAACAAATATTTCGTCCGGAGCTTGAAAGGTTAAAAAAACACATCCATTTCCAGTTTTTCAGTTATTCATTTGTATCACTGTTTCCCGATGTTTATAGTCGTTCATCGATTGCTCATCGGTGTTTAGTGAGAAAGTTTTTGAAAGGTTTTGGTTAAAACCGTTACCTTGTTAGACCGAAGAATCGTTTCTGTGCCATTTTTGCTCGATATAATACTTCATGACACTGCATTAGAGGTTATGTGTGTATTTTTTACTATTACTAGTGAATATTTAATTAAAAGAAAATTAAAATCAATTTTCATCGATTTTAATATATGCGGAGCGAACCGCGACTTTTCACGTGACGTAACGTAATAGGGTTAGATCGGTATGTATGGATCTAAATTTGCGGATTTACGAAATAACAGCCTGGGGATCAAGCACCAAAAAGTACTAGAGATTGTCAGTATCATCAGTATCAATATGTTATTTCAGAATATATAATAAAACCATGTCGCAATATTCACTTAAAGATAGTTATCGTATATTATAATTCGTCAAATTATTGAAAAAGAACGAGACTATTTCGAATCTTTGATATTGACATCTTTTAAAAAGAAAATTGAAGTATTTAAAGATTAGATCTATATAATATGCCCCCAAAATGTTAGATGATGCATAAATTCGCCAAAGGAAAAATCGTGAGGCCAGCAAGCCCGAGCGCTGCACTGAGACGCACCTAAGGAAACGGGCAGATTATGAGGGCCAAAAGTCCAAACTTTCAAAAAATTATTTAGGTCGCTCTTTATTATGTATAAAAAAATCACTTATTTTTTGGTAAAATTACCTGTTTATTGAGTTGTGATTGTTACGAAAATGAGATTATTTGACAATTGTCGGTTTGTTTGGGAAGCGGAGAAATTGTGTGATGCAACACTTCACAGGCGGATGTTCCGCCCGCGCCATTGTATTCAAATCATTCAGTACTTACTTTCACATCATTATCGTACGTACGCTACGTATACGCGCTGCGATTATAGCAGACACAATCTTGCTCACTAATCCCCGACAAAATAATATATCATATAATAGTAATGTCATGGCATTCATTAGATATTAGGCTCTTACAAATGGGCAGGATTGAGTTTAAGAACCCGCCACGCCGAGACGTTTTATGATACTCTATCGTTATATAAAGCAACATGGAGTTATGTATACAAATGAGCAACATGGATGGATTTAAGACGTATATTCGGGTGAACCCATCAACACGAGGCGTTTCAACGAATATTATCGTTATATCGACTGAGATTAACTTACAGCGACAATACATATCCATAATCCAACTACATCACAGCCCGTGAGAGTCCAACTCCTCACCGCAAGGCACTAGGCATCCTCGCGTCCTCACTCTCAGATGTAGTCAGAGTACTCCGATCTCCCATTTGGTAGCAGGTTCGAAGTCGCTTGCGCATTCTTCTACCTTATGTAAGCGGCAATGTCGGGGATACGTGGCGCCCTATACTCGGCTTGCCACCCGAGATCGGGTGAACAACGTATCGTTTCTAAAGATAGTTAACTACCCCCATTTTCTTAGATTGCATCACACTTCCAAACTCCCCGGGCTATTCATTGTAGAGCAGGGCCGGCAGACCGAACAGTGCTTCAGATAACCATTCATCCAAAGTTTTCAACGAGCGCATATGCCGCATTACCGGGATACACTCAGATCAGACCAGTCGATCATTGCATATATTCGAGAGTGAAGGGCACCTCTTCAGGAAGGTTGCTAAGCAAAGGCCGGCATGCCGACCAGTGCTCGGACATCCAGGGTCGCCTGAGGTTCGTTCCCAGATCGTTCTCCAGATCAGTCGCCATGCACAGCTGGTTCTCCAGATCAGTCGCCATGCACAGCTGGTTCACCAATTGAGTCCCTCTTCGGGGAGGCTGCGTGATAGGTATTGAACTGTGAGTCGGGCCGGCCATAATAGAAAGAGTTTGCCATAATGATATTAATCATATTCTATAGCTGTCTCTTGGGCGATGTTATAGGTGTTGCATACCTACAAGACCACAGTATTCAAGGTTGAAGCCAGAAGGGGGCTTCGAGAAGTTTAACCCCCTTGGGAAAATATGGGATTTTTCTCAAACAATAACGAGACAAATGCTTACAGCATTACTAAAACTTTCCAGTGAGCAAATGGCGAAA
This sequence comes from Micropterix facetella, assembly GCA_027564375.1. Classification (NCBI taxonomy): domain Eukaryota; kingdom Metazoa; phylum Arthropoda; class Insecta; order Lepidoptera; family Micropterigidae; genus Micropterix; species Micropterix facetella. Next base: position 4,804,762 of record JAOPUG010000174.1, read on the forward strand.
TCTAACGACAATGTACTAATTAATCGGAGTATATACATATATGTATTATGTTATATTGTATTATGTTACACTAGTTAGCTGTAGCGTGCGTAAGGCACATCTTGTCAAATAGATGCCTCTCAGCGCCGGTAAACGTCAATTTTATATTGGATGTAATCGACAAATTTTAACTTGTCACGTTACCTTGCGTTGATCTCTCAGCAAAATGCCGCGGACATCGGGCGTCATGACAACGGTCACATTGCATCGGACGCCACAGCGTTACAGTCAGCCAGTGAGTCAGTGATCATCGTAACTATATGTTATATTATATTACGCTATTTATATTATGCGTATGCATATATTGGTTCTTATGATCCGGACAAAGGAGAGCAGGAAAAGCGCACTGAGTTAACAAACATCACATCACTTACTTTCCATCACCACAACACAGGTATATACCTAGTGTGGTGATGTAATCCTGACGAAGTGACAAACTATCGCGACTTTTATTTTATGTATTAAAAAAAAGGTTAAAGAAATATATACAAGAAATTACATTGTATGAAAATATAAATAGGATAAAGTTTAAATAATAATTTTTAAAAATATTCTTGATGGCATAATTACATATATGGAAAATCACAAATCTCACAGGACTAATTAAAACTGTTGCCTGATAGGGGGATTTTAACGTTTCCGTGCAGCTTAACCCTGATGGCGCGTTTATGTTGTCTTTGGTCAGCCCAACTAACGGTTCATCTCCTATGTGGGAGTCTCCTCGAAGAGAGAGTTAACCTGGCGAAGCCGAAGTGCGGATCTGGAAGAACACCTCGGGCGGACCTGGGCAGTTGTTGCACTGGTAGACTTATTGGCCATGTTTCTCAATCTGCAAATACCCAGAGAATCCTACGACGGCGAAGGTATATATTGACCTGATGTCACCTATCCTTATTGAACAGCTCGTCCATGATCTGCAGCGATGGCGGCAATCGGATAATCGAAGTAACAATCGACGATTCCGGTTAATCGCGAAAAGACAAGTAATCCTCGATTAATTGTATCGTAATCGTAATGGTTGCATCCCTATTCTAAAGAAGTCTGTAAGTCTAAAGAAGAAAAAATAAACATTACTCACATCCCAGATCCTCAATAAACTTGAAAGTGTTTGGTATCAGCGCCCCGAAGATGCCGCTCTCCTTCACAGCGGGCCTCTTCACCTTCTTCTTCTTTGAGAGCCCCGGTTTAGCCTCCGGCACGGCTGACTTTAGGTCTTCGTCGGGCGTCGGTTTCTTCAAGCCATTCTCTTCGATCTCGTCTATATCCAGGTCCACCCTGTCCACCGTTTGGTAGTACTGGACCTTGTTCTGGATTCCAGCCTCGGCCTGGAGGAGATCTAGGCTTAAGCCAATTTCGGGCTTTTTTAGGACTGCGTTGGAGCTGGAGCCCACCTGGAACGAAGACCGGTAAGTTTAGTATTCGGCACGCATGCACTAAATATTCCTCATTCTTTGAAGCACCATACCAAAGCATACAAACCAAACCCTATTGGTGAGACTTCGCTGTCTGTCTGTTTTATCTGTACGTTAACTTCGTTTATCATGGCTAGTTTGAAACCGCTTTAAATTCAATAATAGATCAGCAAGTCTATAATAATTTCCACTGACTCCAAAGAGAGCACTTCAATATGGGCCATAATATTTCTGAATATGTGGAGATACGGCACGGATTCAGACAGGGTTGCATAATATCACCTTTCCTTTTCAATATTTACTCTGAATTGACACTACTTAAATCCGAAAGTGGGGTCAAGGGAAATGACGCAACATAAATAATATAAGATATGAAGATGACACTTTATTAATTTTCAGCAGCGTGGAAGAACTTCAGCTCATCATTGACAATGGTACAAGCGTATGTGATACATACATATCTGTATGAATGTATTTGTCTGATCATATTTTGTATCATATTTTATATATTTTGTATATCTATATCTGTATGAATATACCTATTTTGTATATTTATATTTGTATGAATGTACCTATTATATTTTAATGTATGTATCATATATTATATATTTATATTTGTATGAATGTACCTGTCTGTTATACCAGTAAGTATCATAGAGAGTATAAGTATGTATTGCTGTGGATAGCTTTATTTCCCTTCCGGGGTTTTCTCTCCCTGTCCTATTTCCAGTTTTTCATCTGTTGTTTTCTCTTTTTCATTATTAACTTAAATTGAAATTAATTTTAGAATATTTGTTTTTTATCTATAACTTAAATGATTATAACCTTGGTCTTAACTTCCTTTTATCATTTAGTTTAATCTTGATGTTATCACTCAGTGAAAAAGAGTTCTTTGTTGTAATAGTATATAGAATATTTTAGGTTACTTATTTTTGTACATTGTTATTTTCCTGAATAAAAGAAATAATAATAATAATATAACATTATTCAAAGCTTACGAACTCTAATAAAAGAGACTGATAACATTATGTACCTTAGCTGCAATTTGAACGGCAACTGGGATATAATGAATTAGCTAAAAATACGCAATGAACAATGCAGACTGTATCGTTAATGTGAAAAAAGTGCGGAAGAAACATCAACCTACATCTGAAGATCAAACTTCTAAGATGTTACGTTTTCCCAATATTATTAAATGGGATGGAAAGCTACACACGGTGGTCTACACATATGATGTTAAGAATGCTTTAATCCTCCGAAATGTGGATCTATCAGAGGATACTATATATAGAATGTGTTGACAGGGTTAGGAGCGAAGATGTCGTGCCGCAAAACAGTCCTCGTTTTGAAAGTCGGACGAGAGCAGGTACTTTGATTCCCAGAAAGTTGAACGCTGGAGAGTTGAGGGGAAAAAAACTATCAGATTACGCGATCGGAGAATTGCGGCATTCATTCACATATATGCATATGTAGGTATCATCGTTAGAGACGGACTATGGCCGGCAAAATCAATTAAATTATATTTGAGATGAATTACGTTTGAGATAAATATGCCATTACACCCGTATGTTCTAGTTTTAAGAACGCCTCTGATGTAAAGCAGTATGTAGCATGTAAAGCATGGACGTAGCCAGGGGGTGGTTTAGGGGTTTAACCCTCCCCCCATCCCGAAATCCCCAAAACGAAATACC
>JAOPUG010000174.1:4848857-4859572 GCA_027564375.1 Micropterix facetella
CCCCCCCCCCCCCCCCCCCCCCCGCGCCCCCGCCCAAGGCGTGACCTGTCGTCGCCTACCCTTAGAAACGACCCGATGGCCATCCAATCGGAGGTGGCTCTCCAAGTAAAGGACGCCACGGGTCCGCGATATTTCAGAGTCATGGAATGCCGCTTCATCACGATAGGTAGAGATTGCACAAGCGACTTCGAACCTGGGGCCAGACGGATGGACGTAGAAATCTGAACTAATCTGTTAGTCAGAGGGTGAGACTACCTGATGGGTGATAATTCCCAGTGCCTTGCCGTAAGGAATAAGATCCTGACGGGCAGTGGCGTAGTTGGATTGTGGATTTGTTATGTCCAAATACTGTACGTTTTATCTCGGGGCGATATAACGATATATTTCGTTGAAACGCCTCTGGGTGACGGCCTCGTCCGTGTATAGTATTAAATCCAAAGTTATGCGGTGGATCTAAGAACGGGAACTAAGGCGGAACTGGACGGCTGACGCACAGGACGGGAAAACCGGCAGTGTTGTCAATCGACTGAGACTCAGAGGGTCTGGGAACGTAAGTTCCATGAGACACGAGGTTAGCTGTTGACCTATCTTCACCTATCCTTAGAAACGACCCGATGGCTTCCCGATCTCGGGTGACGTTCCGAGTAAAGGACGCCACGGGTCCGCGATATTTTCGAGTGACGAAATGCCGTGAAAGGTTATTTTATTCCCTACCCAACAGTATTAGATTGTCTTAGCAAACGTTTATCACATCCAAGGTTGCCTAGATTTTAGAAGCGCGAGCGTGAAGAGTGACAGAGAAGCGTTGCGCGCACCACTCCATGCGACAGACAGGGATGCAGAGAGGCAGATGTGCGCCATCTATATAAACTCAATGTGGCTTCATGCAACTGATGCATGTCGCGTCAAATTAAGTCCTGAAGATTGCCGTTGATTTTTTTATGGCTACTTGAAGCCAAGATGGTTGCTAGGGGACTTAACAGAAATAGACTGTCATAACTTATCAACTTTTGCAAAAAGATACGAAAATACTGTCTACAATAGAATATATAATATCATAGAGAAATATAACATTTTTTCGGAAAACCAAAATGGATTTAGAAAGAACAAGTCGACAACAATAGCTATCTTTAAGTATACTGAAGAAATTCCTTAATCCAACTCAATGCACCCAACTGTATGTCACCTTATTGCTGAAATACATGTATAATTTTTATTATTATTTAATATAGGTGAAGCCATTCCAGTGCCATATCTGCTTTAAGTACATGACGAGAAGGTCCCGTCTTCGAGCACATCTTAAGAATCATGACTCCGAATTAGTATTGAACGCTGTCTACGCCTGCAGCCACTGCCAGATGGGTTTCGTCAATGCAAAAGAGGCTGAGGTATATTTCTTTCATTTAGCTTGTAATGTGTATGTGTTACATTATATCATACACAGCGATCTTAGTGTATGATATAATGTGTATAGGGCAATTATTCTACCGATATTGCTGTATGGCACTGAAACATGGTGTCTCTACAGAGGCGATATAAAGCGCCTCGACAACTTTCATGTGAATTGCCTACGATCAATACTTCTTATCAAGTGACAGGACTGAGTACCAAACACCGAAGTGCTAAGATGAACCAACTTCGGTGGCATAGAGTCCTTTCTTATACAGGGACAATTTAGATGATGCAGTCACCTTGTGCACATGGATGACGGCAGATTCCCTAAAGCCATTTTCAGAGCGACTCGCAGTTAAAAGAGGGAAAGCCTCCAGATGCTCAGTTTCTGCGCTACAAGGATGTCTCAAAGCGTCATCTCACTGCGTGTAACATCGCATGCTAGGGTTGGAAAGAGCTCGCACAACAGAGACGACAGTGGCGCAACTCGACTGATTTTGAAGAGCATCGCTTAAAAGATCTCCAGGCCAAGCGCCTCTATAAAAAGACCTGTACGAAACCTTGCCATATCTACAACTACAATAGCAGTAGTCAGTTGCATTGTGCGCCCTGCAACAGAAGCATTAAAACCAAATTTAGCTTAGCTAGCCACTTTCGGGCGCGTAATCGACTTACTTAAAACCAGGTTTGCCATTGTTAGATATGACAAGGAAGTTTCAACGAACGTTATCATTATATCGCCTCGGGATAAGCGTTAAGAAATTTTGTCGAAAACAAATCCACATGTTCAACAACGCCACAGCCCGTTAGAGACTGACGCCTTAATAGCAAGGCACCAGGCAGAGAAGCTGCCCGGCGGACCAGCCTCACTCCCTAACTACCAAATTTAGACAGATTTCTTCATCCACCAGTTTGGTTCCAGGCTCGAACACTGCATTCTGTTACTCGGAAATATCGCCGACCCGTGGCGTCCTTTGCTCGGACCCCAATCGAGATCTGGTGGCCATCGGGTCGTTTCTAAGGGTAGACGATGACAGGTCGACACCTACCCCCGCGTCTTAGGGAACATACGTTCCCAGACCCCTCCAAGTCTTAGTCGATTGACAACACGGAAGGTTTGCCTGCTCGTGCGTCAGCCGTCCAGTTCTGTCCGAGTTTCCGTCCCCAGATCCACCGCACAGTGTGTTCACGAGGTTTGTCCCTCTTCGTGGAGGCTCCCGGATAGGACCCGCCCCATGAGTGAGCCGGCCAAGTTGACATGACGGTCATTATAGCCCAAGCTACACGGAACCGTTAGGAACCAAAGGAACCGTAAGAACATTATTATAACAGATTAAACATTTTTTATTACAAAATCAATTATAGGCATAGACAATATTAAATTAACTAAATGTTAAACCATTAAAGGTGACGGACCCGTTTTGTGTACTTAAATTTACAAGTTATTTACAGTTAATTCTTTTATTTTATAAAAAAGATATAAATATTACGAAAAACAAAAAAATCACTTAATGTATTCGCACAAGTGTATGTTACTACAATTAATAGGTATTTAGTGGTATGAAACAACATAAATAAGTATATCAAATAAATTTAATTATTTAAAAATTATAGGCAAATCTCACTTGAGGGGGAGGGGAGGCCCCACCATATCTTAATAAATCCTACCAAGGGGAAGTAGGGTGTCCAACTATTAAAAAAAAACACCTCACGTAATTAATGGATGCCCCCAAAGACAATGCATAACCGATTTTGAAAAAAAATAACATTTATTTGAATATGAAATTCCAACTAAAAGCGTAGTTATCAAAGTTCAAAGTGGTCAAAGTGAAAAAAATGATTTAATTTTTTTTAACTTGCAGATTCATGGATTAACGTTTGAGAGCTGTATGAAAGATGTTATAGTTATAACTAGAGAGGAAGAGTTAGAAAGCGACGAGCCAACAGAACCCACTGTCATCGATAACAACAGTTTCAGTGAATTGTGGAAAAAAGTAAGTGCAGAGAATCCGTTAGAGCCAATAAAGAAAGTGCAAAAAAGTACTGTAATGCCTGTTTCTTTTAATCCTGCAGATCAATGAGGATACATCTCCTTTGTTAGCTAAAGCATTGACAATGTTCTCTGAACTTTCGGCTAAAACAAAGACGTACCTCAAAGTGGTAATCTTAAATAAGGCGCTGAGGTGTGAATATTGCGAATCGTGAGTATTATGTGATATCCTTTGCATTTTGCAACAGAACATTCCATTAGGGTTTGTCGCTTGAAGCTAGCAAATTACTGAGAATATTATTATTCCTAAACATCCTCTTAATTCAGCGGTAAACGCGGAATGAGATTCTGCAAAGTCCTAAAATTGTGCATTATTCTTTTGGGGAACTTCATACCTACATTCTCCTCTCCAGTAACTACATTTATAGCAATGATCAATTCCTTGCGGACGTCAGTTTCACTATATGGTGAATTTTTGGATATTGCGAAATGTGAATCTGCACAAGGAATTAAAGACGCATATACGAATTGCTCTCCCCGCCGACATCGATTTGATTCTAGCACCATGCTCTGTCGCCATGTGCACCCGAAATTTTAATTGTTTTGTCAATTTGTTTACGTCTAAATTAGAAGGTTATTTAAAAAAATATAGCTGCCAAGAATTAAAGAGAGCTTAATTAGCTAGCATTTATATAATTTATCTCAAAATATTAATTTATTTCGAAATATTCAGTGGTTGTTTTGAAATTTTGCCGTAAACTTACTGCTTTTCAACAGAGGAAATGATGCAATATTTTAGGACAAATCATTGTTTTGAGCTTAAAGTAAGAGACAGTTGAGTTTGTCAACTGCTACGGGTGAACCCGGCCACCCTGGAGTGTTTCAACGATCTGTTCGTTATATCACCCCAGAGAGAAACACAGAGACTTGAGGACGAATACGAATCTACGTACCAAGCTCCACCTCAGCCCGTAAGAGTCCAACCCATACCACGAAGCACTAGGAATTTTTAAGACCAGTCAGATTTCTCCGACCTTCCGTCTGGTTGCAGGTTCAAAGTCGCTTGCGCGGTCTTCTACCTTAAGTAAGTGGCAATTCCTCACTGGAATTATTGCGGATCTGAGGCGCCCCTACTCGGCTTGCCGCCCGTGATCGGGTGGCTAATGTATCGTTTCTAAGGATAGATAGTTTAAGGTACCTAACCACCCCCTTTTCTTTAGGTCGCATTGCGCTTCCAAACTCCTCCGGCTTTTCGTTGTTGAACAACGACCGGCAAACCGACCAATGCCTCAGGCAGCTATCCATCCGAGTGCATATGCCGCATTACCAGGATACACTAGACTCAGACCATGTCACTGCATTACCGGGTTACAGGGGATTCCTCTTCAGGAAGGTTGTTAAGCAATGGCCAGCATGCCGACCAGTGCTCAGACATCTAAGATCGCCCGAGAGCTTCCTCCAGATCAGACGCCATACACAACGGGTTCACCGGTTTCATCCCTCTTCGAGGAGGCTGCCGGATAGGTGTTAAGTCGGGCCGACCGTGATAGAACACAGTTGGCCATTGAGACCCGAGCTACACGAAGCCATTAGACCCGAAAATGCGACCCCATTAGATCCCCAAAGTAAGAGGCAGCAAAACGTAGCTGCTGAGATTAGAGGACTATGTTATCTAAAGTTTTTGTTTGTTCTATCGCAAAATATCTGAAATTATTGGCCACTGATTTTGAAGAATGCATGCACAGCAAAAGAGTTAGAGTAAAAGGATGATTGTGGGTGAGAATTGCAAAAGTGTTATCTGATATTCTAGGAATTTTAATTTGTCCTTCTGATATTGAGGTGACATTGGATTTTATAAAATATTTTACATCAGGGCAAAAATATACATCTTCCTGCGATCACAGATTAATTGGCAATTAAAGTTTGTTGCGGAATTCGCTGACATAATCAAATTTCCATAGGTCAAATATGCACCCTAGACAGACATTTTGCAGGCGCCCAAGCTTGTATGAGCTTACTGTTGTCCGAAAAACAAACAAAAATCAGAAGAAACAATGATTGAGCAATGATCTGCTCGACACTAGCCGGTAGGAATTTCTGCAATCGTCGAATACTATTTCTATAAGCCCTCAAACAGAAGTTAATAATTTATTCATTGAAGAGTACATTCAAGTCTTTAACTATCTTGGCATACTTGATATCATTATCATCAATTTTCGGACGAGGTAAGAATTAGAGATCTATCAATATCAAAATGATAATAGGTTATAACTGCCATTCACAATAGCTGATCACTGTTTTACACAACTCAAAATTAATTAAAAATACTTAAGTAATAAAAGTTGTCAATAAATTTATTCTTTCCAGGGTATATATTGAGCCTGAAGCGCTGAGGAAACACTGGCAGTCACATGCCAACATAAAGAATCCGTTTATTTGCAATATTTGCTCAGCGTCATATCCTACTTATGCAAGGTAAGCAAGAGACTTTTGTAGGAAATTAGTTGACCATCACACATTACCTCCAAGTTGGTGTTAGCGACTTTTCGGAGATGAAATTGTATAATATACTGGTGGATTTACTATCTAACGAGACAGGTATAAGAAAGAAATAAAGGATTGGAAATTCAGGAAGTTGTTGTTGCGGGAATTTATTTAAATGCCTTCCGGCATACAATTCCAGACCCGAGTAACCTCGCTCGTTAGAGCTATTTAGAGGATAGTTCATGTCCTCTTTGTAGCAATACCCCTCGCATTGCTAGACATATTTTGACAGGCTGCAAGGTGGCTTTAGATCAAGGACGGTATACTTACCGCCATGACAAAGTCCTTGTTATTCGCGAGGTAATTAGCCTGTCATTGGCTCGTGTCAACTCGTCTTACGTATCCTCCAAACCACCAATACAGTTTAAACAAATACCATGTTCTCACAAATGCCGTCATGCGGAACAGCTTCCCTGTTCACCATCACTCTGTGAAAGTTGGCGCTCTTGGCCTCCCAGCTAAATCTCAATTTCACCTATTGAAAGATCTGGATTTTCTCCAGGAAAATAATTAATTCTTTCCTACAAAAAATATTTAAAACCGCTATTTCCGCATCTCAAATGCTATGGCTTTGAAGGGGGAATGAATGGATGGTAAAGTGTACGCTCACAGGTGGAAAGACAGCTGTCCTAAACCTACCACAGCCGGTCATAAGTCCAAAGGTCACCGCTCACCCCCTTGAAGTGTAACAATGGGCCCGACTCTGGTCGGTGAATTCCATGGCAGATCCGTTTGTACTTACTGTGTTACCGATTAGTCTTTTTCACTAATCGAACTGTAGATTTCGTTGAAAGTCCACTGACATAGGAATCAATCACAAAAATAACCTTTTTATTATTTTGTAAACGCCCACAGTGAAACGTTGGAAAAATTGAGTGAACTTTTGCATCGTCTAAGTCGATTTTTCACACTGAAATTCCAAACTCCATTGGTAGAGGGGGTTAGGTTGAGATTGAATGTATGATTTGGAATTGGGGGATAAATGGTGTTATGTGTTTGTAAGAGAAAAAATATTGTATATAACTAAATATGAAATGAAATTATATAGGTTGGCTTTAATAGACCTAACCATATCGCACTTCGGCAACGATAGTACCACAACACACAAAAAATACGGAACTGACATAAGGGTGTCAAAAAATTGGCAGTCACTAATTTTAGCTGCTAAAAAACGTCATAATTATTGTGCAGTTCCTTGCCGAGAGATGACACAAAATATCATTTTTTTACAGAGCAAATTGTCTAACCTCTGCAGCATCTATAGTGTTATATAAAAATTAGTATGGAGTGGAGACACACCTGTTGTGTGTAGTACTGTCATAACCTGTGTAATGACCTTGTTATGATAAGAAGCTTTCATGTGTTTACTTCGATTTAGGCAAAAACAAAGGTGTATTTTTGACTGATAGTGTTTTATTTGTGTAATTTTTAGTGTTTTATTCACAAAAAGTGTTTTATTTCATGTAAATTTCTTTCATTTTCTATAAAAAAGAGACATATCAAAACTTTAAAAAAAAAGAAACATATTTGTAGATTGTTATATCTGTAAAAATAATAATATAATATTGAATAGCCTAGTTAAATATAACTTTACTTTTCCTATATGTCATCTTAGTAAGTGTTAAATGCGATCATTATAGATTATCTGATACAACAAAAAACACCCTTATAGCTACAATGTGTTTCCTGTTGACAGAGTGACTACCCACAAGAGTACGCACGGCTACTACCGCCGCACCAGCTTGGATATCAAGATGGAGGAGTCCAGCTTCATCTCGGAATCCTTGGAAAACCATGTGATCTCCGTTCCCGAGCAAAGGAACCCCGATCTTCGAAGAGGCACCAAGGGCTACTTCCCTGTTATCAAACACTTCCTCTGCAATGTGCGTGTAGATATTGTTTTCTATGTTGGATGCATTATGCGCCACAGTGAGGTGTATAGACGTATTTTTGCAGCTGCTTGAAAAGAATCTAGAGCTGATGTAGAAATGCCTTATCAACCTTCCATCAGTCGCAACTCATTTCGACTAGAATAGAATAGACAGAGTATTCCTGGAGTCGAACCCAGCCAGGAATACTCCCGACATGGTTCACCCTATACCGGTTTTTCTTTATCAATCTAACCTATTTTACAATAAGTTGCCATTATGCATCAGGGGCTTTGGGGAGGTTTACTTCAAGAATATTAGTCCCTCTTGAGTTGCTGCTACGTGAGTTGGGAAGACCGACTTGACAAAAGTGGCCATCTGGCCCAAGCTGCAACGGAACCATTAGAAACCTCAGGATACAGTGGGGCTTGTCATCTGTGCATGTCTGACATTGTCGAAAGAGAGATAATGGATCACAGGAAAATATGTGAAAGATATGGCTGAAGTAGTAACCGGCCATCATGAACCCTGCATATGTTGTCCTGCGTCAGCCAGTTGACTGATCTGTAGAAAAGGCAGATTATGAGGGGACACACACAATGGCCCGCAAGTGTGGGTACCACGCACCTGGTCATCCAACCCCAGCAACAAAGCAAACAAACGAAGGGATTAGAGAGAGAAGAGCAATTTCAATGGTCCAGTTTCTTCCTGTTCCTAAATTTCTATGGATAACTCGCAAAGCTTCATCCTATCTTTTGCAAATTCTTCCTTTTCTTCCATTGTTACATCATATATTCCATATCTTGTTTCAGTTATTCCATGTGTAAATTGGTCTTCCAACATTCCTTTTTCCTGTAGAGTATCTGATCACTGCCGATAATAGATATGAGGACTCCCTTCTTATTAAGTGGCCATATTAACACAAACGGTGTACTCTTATTTTTTTATTATTGTTTTCCCTTCCAGTAAATCTTTTATTAGTTTCTACGTATGTAGGTATCGCCTAAAGCGCTAATCAAAGCTTACGACGGTAAGACTGCCCACAAGGCTTTAGCACTAAATAGAAACAATTTATGCATGCTGGCCTTGAACAGACTCATGTTCAACCTCAGGCTCCGGGACACTAGAGAGTGTAAATACTCTGCAGACGAAACTCTGCACCTCGTATGCGAATGTGGCCCACTGATGGCCACATTCCTCGACCTCGAAGCTGAAGAGCTAAAACAATCCAGTGCCAAAAGCTAACTGCGGTTCTTAAATGACGCAAAGCTTAGCGTTGGCGGTAAGTTGCAATCACAATAGGCTAGAAATGGTTGCAGTGAAGGCTCAAGAAACTTTGAAACAGCCCCACACAATAAAATAAACAATAAAATAAACAATAAAATAATGTATGTTTCGTTCTCCTTCTAGCATTTCTTTCAATATGTAGCTTTCATATTTCCTAAGGTCTATTGAGGATAGTCCTGCGATAATGGAATGATTGTTGATAAACCAGATGATTGCATTTACGGATCTATAAGATGTTATTATTTTCAACAGGCTTGTGACAAGACCCTGTTGCACTGGACCTACATGCAAATCCACAAAAGAGGAAGACATCTCACTGATCAGTACAAATGTCCATTATGCCAAAAGGACTTTCCAAATAGGTAAAGTTTTCAATAACCAATCCTATGTAAGGGGCTATCCCACTCCCCCTTTGTCATACTTTATTACAATATTAAAACCCCCTCCCCCCTAATATACCTCACGCTGGGTCTGAAAACCACCCCTAGTTTAATTTCAGTATTTTGTAATATATAGACCAGGTACATAATACAGTTCAGATTGTCAACTGCTACGGGTGAACCCGGCCACCCCGGAGCGTTTCAACGATCTTTTCAATATATCACAGTGGGATGAAACACATAAACTTGAGGACGAAGACAAATCTACGTACCAGCCCGCTAGAAACCATTGCTATAATAGCGAGGCACTGGGCAAGCAAAGTTAAACCCAGCGGACTGGCCTCACTCCCTAGCTATCAAATTCTCCATCCACTTGTTTAGTACCAGCCTCGAAGTCGCTTGCGCAATCTCTACCTACTGTAATAATCCGGCATTCTGTAACTCGGAAATATTGTCGACCAGCGGCGTCCTTTACTTGAAACCCCACTCGAAATCGGGTGGCCACCTGAGATCAGGATTGACTTGTAGAGTTGAATTTTAAGTTTCACATTACGTTCTTTAAACTTTCAGCTGGACTTTGAGCCATCACAGGCAGAAAGTGCACAACATTCAACCGGTGCGGAGGGCTACCACACAAAATCCTAATGAGTGAGTGTCATTTTCTTCTTAACCGCCATACCCTTTATTGGGAATCGACAATCAATTCTTACTTTGCAGACATAATCTCGAAGCTATTCTTATACTTATACTAAACCAGCTGTAACAAAGTCTCTGTGTTGTTGATTTTATTTTGTGCTTATTATTTTTGACTCCTGTCTGCCGCATCAAATACAGTCAATCGCATCATTCAATATAATTTTGAACAGCGGAAACTTTTAACCCGATACAAATGAGTATGTCGGATAGACGGAAACTCAGCGGGTCCGTGTTTCGCAAAAGAAAACTGTGGCAGGAGGAAAACCCAAGGGTTTGTCAAAATTCAGCCAATATGATTATTTTCTTGTATGTATGTATAATATATTAAGATGTTCAGGTTAGTTTAAAATAACTACCTCGGCTAAGCACGTAAACCGCGAGAGATTGTAACGTATAAGAATTTTATAGTTTAAGGTTTATAGATATTTAGGTAGGTATGAAAACAAAAAAAGAGGTTACAGGTAATTTATTTTAAATAATTTTTTTAAGAGTTTTAGAAGAATGAGACGTGTCTGAAATTCTAATAGCCATATCAGTGAATAAATTAATATTGATCAT
>JAOPUG010000174.1:5248519-5260369 GCA_027564375.1 Micropterix facetella
CCCCCCCCAGTATCCCGGTAAAACGGTGACTCAGCTGTAAAAACTTCTGATGGATGGTTGCTTGATGCACTTGTCGGTCTGCCAGCCTTTTCTCAACAACGAATAGCCGCGGGAGTTTAGAAGCGCAATGCGGGCTATGGAAGCGGGGGTAGCTAGATACCTTAAACTATCTATCCTTAGAAACGATTGGTTGGCCACCCGAACTTGGGTGGCAAGCCGAGTAAAGGGAGCCTCGGATCCGCTACATATTCCAGTGAGAAATTGCCGCTGACTTTAGGTAGAAGACGGCGTAAGCGACTTCGAACCTGTTACCAGACGGGAGGTCGGAGAAATCTAACCACATCTGGAAGTGAGGGCGCGAGGATGCCCCACTGGATTTGAAAATTCCCAGTGCCGTGCGGTGAGAAGTTGGACTCTCACAGGCTAAGGTGGAACTGGATAAGTGGATCGTCTTCGTCTACAAAGTACTTGCGTTCGTCTCTAGGCGAGAAAACGATAGATATCGTTATAACGTCCAGGGTCGGCGGGTCCGCCCGTAGCATATGACAATTTCCAGTGCCAGAGTAGTACTGCGTAGCTAGTGAAACACCCAATCAGCCATCGCGATTATGATTTCCAGTCATGGCGGCCGGGAATGTGACACTCAGTGTAACGGGCAGGCTTGGTGACGTCACGGCGAAGCTTTATTCAAATCGGACAACTTAAACTGCTTTCGTCGCAATATTTCAACATATCGAAACAAATCTTTTATATAAATAGTTTTTTAAAGCAACAATGAATAAAAGGTATAAAGTCTCATTATCGGTTCTATCTTCACTTATTCTTGATCAATGATCGCTACGATAGGCTCGCGTGAGATGCTCCAATTTTACGTAGCTTGACCGATTACAGCTAGCTCACCACCACCAACCTATTTAGAATTTCGACGATAATAATATTAAATAATATTTTAATATACCTTCTAAGAACTTTTAATTTGACGACTCCCTATTCTAAAAAAATATAAACGGTATTGAGATCAACGCCATGATTAATAAGACAAGATAAGACGTTTTATATACAGCGCGTTCGGGACGGTCGTACATTTTTAACGTGTGATTCTGTACATCAAAGTGAACAAGAAATGAGATTTTTTATATAAGGAAACGCTTGCTCCTAGGAGAATTTCTAAAATCTGAATTGAGAGATGAGAAGTTCTAAAACTTTATTTGATTTAAGCGGTGGTTATAAAAAAAACATTTTTTTTTCAACTTTATGCTAATCACAATTTTTATCTCAGTGATGAAGGAATGATATCCTCGAACGAACATACGAACAACTTGTGCCGCCCCAACCAGAAATGCTCCTAGGTAGTAAACAGAACGTACCATGTGGCACATTTTTTAAGGTTGAGGAACACATGCCTTTAAGGACGGGCGTGAAAGGTAAATCAACCGACCAGCATACTAGGAACTTGAGCCAATATAGGAAAGTAGGAAGGTGAGGATTTTGGATTGTAAAGGCCATAAATAGTATTTTTTGTATTTGTGTATGTCTTCCTCTCTTCTTCGTCCATGTACAGTTTATTCTAAACATTCTATCTTGTCTTTTTTGCTTTCCTTTTATCTGTGATCGAATTGTCTATTCCTCTTCACTCGTTTCCATGACCATTTACTCCATTTTGTAAACCACCTGCACAGCTTTCCACATTTTGCCTCTGTAGTGCCAATTGTTCCCATTCCTCTTTTGTATTGTCAATGGATCCCACTTCATGGTGGGATCATGGTGGGGGGTTAAGGAATCTTTCCATGTCTACGTCTGTGTTTCTACTTACTTTTTGCCTGATGAAGATTTCCATGCGGCTGTAAGTAAACGCGGTGATTTTCTGCGAAGGATGTGACCATAGTAATTCATCATAGAGATTTTAATCTTTTTTGTGATCGTCTTTCCTTTGAGAACCGTACATATTTTTGTACCATTCGTAATTCCTGACTATCGATTGGCCTTTATCCTGGCTGTTTTTTTTATTTTGTTATGTGGGGCGGTTTCAAGGTTTAATTGAGCCTTGTATCACTGCGAACATTTCTGGTCTATTGGGATCGCCACCTGTAGTAGCGTCATTGAAGAACCGCAGTAAGCTTTTGCCGCTGCAATATTTTACCTCTTCGGCTTGGAGGTAGTAGCTATCCAGATGAATGTTTTTTTTTGCGCATCAGTGGGCCACATTCGCACACGAGGTGCAGGGGAATTTCATATGCCGTTTCACAGTACCTGCACGCTCTAGTGTCCCTGGAGCTTAAAGTTGAACATTTCTCTCTTCAGGCCACAGTGCCCCATGAACGACCGCCCTCATCAGCATGCGTAAATTGTTTATATTTAGTGCTAAGGCCTCATGGGCAGTGTCACTATGGTAGTAAGCCTTGATTGGCGCTTTAGAATGATTCAAGCCTTGCATGCTGTTCCAACGGTTGAACACAGATTTTTGAGTATTGGTTTGCCAGGCTTTTTGGTACGCCACAGCATGGTTCAGGGCCATATAACGTTCCCTTTGCTTCTCGCCTTCGCGAGTTCGTTGACCTTTTCGTTGTCTTAGATCCCTGCATGACTGGGAAAACATCTCAGAAATACCCTGTTCTTTTCGTCCAGGGAGTTCGAAAGTTCCACGCAGTTTTGCACCAGCTTTGAAATTATAGTGTCCGAAACTACAGCTAAAATAGCTGCTTGACTATCAGAATTGATATAAATTCGATGGCTGGCGTAGTCCTTTCAGAAGTTGATATCCGCACATTCAACAATGGCGTATACCTTCGCTTGGAAAATGGAGTCGTATTTTCCCATATTTATATTTATTTCGAAGTTTGGTCGCTCTCCGACTATTCCACATCCTACTTCAAGTCCCAATTTGCAACCATAGGTTTAAAGCTACCGACCTCCCAGTGTAGTTGGTAATTTAGCTTGTCATCTCTGAGCGGCAGTTCCACTGTAAAAAGAAACAAAATTGAATGGTATCTGATACCACTTTGATGATCAGAATTTTACGGACCTCGTCTAGCACAGATTTTAGGGCTTGCGAAATCCAGTTTATCTTCTCTCGGGCAGATAGTCGCATATACACATTCAATAGGTGACGATAGCCAACGCACTCGTCACCTATTGAATATGTATATGCAGGGGCGGTAAATTTAGCAGCGCATTTATAGCTGCTCCAGGAGTGGAGGACATTACCCCAGTTGTGTGATGGCAAGCCGTCCTTTGGGTGCCCTTTAGTTTGGTAATCACAACTTTCTGGTTGGCTTTGTTACACCAGCCCACAGAGGCGTATGCAATTATCGGCCTCACAATGGTGTGCATAGCCAGACAGTGGGATAACATAGGGTTAAGGCTCAAGTTTTTCCCTGCCACTCGACTGCTTATATCCAAGGCAGTTTTTGCATTTTTCATGGTTTTATCTAAATGGATGTTCCAAGTGTGTATCTGGTCGAATGTGACCTCATATACTTTACTTTCTTAGAAAACAACATCTGCCTGCCATTTAGAATTGGTAAAGTTAGTCTATCTAACTGCCATTTCTTAGTAAATGGCACGAGGACGGTCTTATCAGTTTGACATTTTTTCTCTCTGCACCACTTGCCAACAATAATTATCGCTATTTATACATAAGGTACGAAATTGTACTTTGGCAGAATCCTCGGACATGATCACTATGTCATCTACGTATACCTGCGTGTCTATCCTGGCTTCCACCATTTTATGCAGGAGTTAATCTATAGCAAGAGTTCATAGTAGGGGCGATAGCACGCCTCCTGTAGACAGCCTCTTGCAGTGGTAACTTCAAGGTTCATTCTGTGAAGAGGTACCTTGGCAGTGCGGTTTGAGTGCCTCGCTTTTACCTATCTAGTTGTTGTGGTCAACTCTTTTTTTCCTCTCCAAGGAGTTTTATCGAAAGCGCCCTCAATATCTAAAAATGCGCATAGTGCGATTTGTTTTCCACTCTGTCTATAACGTAGAGCAGAGCGGTTTATGTCGATTTGTCTCTACGGTACGTATGTTGGTTACAACTGATAGGGTGGACCGTTAATGTTTTCCCCTAATATGTCTATCCAGCAACTTCTCCACCGGTGTCAGTATAATAGATGTAAGGCTAATTGATCTGAAGAACTTTGGCAGTGGTAAGTTCATCCTTCCAGCTTTAGACACGAATAGTACTTTGACTTCGGTCAATTCTACTGGTGTATATCCCCAGGCATAGCTTGCTCTGAAAATTTGTACTAGATATATAGTTACGATATGTATGGCATATTGCAGTACCATGGGCATCATTCCATCGTTCCCATATGATTTGTAAGGTTTAAACGATTTTACGATCGATTTGACCTGATTGGACTTTATTATTCTAGCAGCCCTGCTCCAGTCCTCATCTCGAGGGCTCTATAGAGTGGTAGCTGAGTAATAGTAATCACAGTACCTAGGAAGTGGATAGATATTAGTACCTCCAAAGGATTTGAACATAATAATTCATCATAAAGATCTTAATCTTTTTGTGATCGTCTTCCCTCAGAGATGCTTAAATATTTTTGAGCCATTAGAAATTCCTGACTAAAGGTTGGCCTTTATCAGGACTGTTGCTTTCAGGGTAAATTGCATGACTGGAGCTATTGTCATTTTATAGATCAGTCTGATGGTTCTCCAATCCATTATTCTTTACGAAAGGCACGACTAGTTCAGAACACCTTATCGATGGTTTGTAACGTTTCTTCTATGGTGTATTTCCTTCTTAATGCTTATGTTATTTATGTGCCTATATAATTCTCTCCTCGACTGGCTGTAGTGTTACTCCACCGATTCTACCTTGGCGTTGTAGTACTTTTTTCTTAGGGGGTCAAAGTTGTGGTGTCTCGTTATATTTGTATTAATTCCTTAGGCCTGCTTAATAAAATAAACTAGTCACTGTCAAATAAATATGTAATTGTCACCATCAGTTCATCTTTTCCTTTCGTTATTATTATAACGTCATCAGCGTACAAGAGAATTGCTGAAGACTGATCTCCTCGTTCCGATCTAGTTTTACCGACTCCATTTTCTCCTCAATGGTCCTAAGCACCTCATCCTTAATAGTCCAGGAAATTATTATGAGGAAAGACTGTTACATTACAAATTATTCAGTCTGCGCAACAGGCGTACTGTGGTTACCGACTATTTTTGCACAACGCTAGCTGTGAAAGCAGTCGTTTTCCTTTCCTGTCGGAATTGGCTTCGTCGGTGTTGTTGCGTCCTGCGTCGTAATTTGGTGTGTTTTCATGTTTTTTTTAAAGAATAGGCGACAAAGAAAATCTAAACATTTCTAAAAATTGTCATGTTCACTTTGGTCAGCTGAGATTTCGAGCGAAACTATTAATTCTCTGAAACTTGAACATCCTCAAATCCCTCGAAACTTGGAAAATACTCCTAATTCGTCCATAATGTGGATAAAACCAGATAAAGACACTCGTTAAACTAGGCTCACCGCTTGCCTAAAATGATGTTTGAGAACGACAGCCGCTAAGCCATTGCTTAGAGCTAAGTACCTAAATAACCATTTTCAATGGACGGTTGATAAGCTCGATTCTAAATCTTAAGCAACCATTCTAAATAAGGCCGTAAGTTTCTCGCATGATTGGTGTTACACTTAGGTATGTGGAAGAGAGGAGGAACTCTTTCGCAATGAAGGCACTCATAGGCGGAAACGCATTACAAGTGCAGGGGAATCGACAATATTATTCAATATCTCATGCAATAGTGCCTTGCCGCATTCATTCTCTCCGTGACGACAAAAATATAATTTTGCAGAAATAATGAAAATTTTACTATTTTACGCGGTAAGTTCAATTTCTTATGATTGTGATTGCTGAAATTATTTTATTATTTACGTAAGTACAAAACAACATAATTTCATGACTTTTAGCACTTGAAACAAAGCATTGTTTAGGAGTTTAATATTTTTGGAATGTGCAAATTAGTACCAAAATTCATAGTGTCCCTAAGAATATAGCCACCCACTGTTCACAACTATTCGTGTTTTTTTAACGAAATTAAGGATATAAATATATTCATCATGTCTACGGATAAAGTACAGGTAACATTCTGAATACCTTTCACAACAAGTGGAGTTCAGAATAATACCTATTGTTTGACTAAAGTGAAATCTCTTTGTAAGTAAATTTGGCCGTTTGGAACTGTTATCTTCAAATACGAAATTCCACAGTTCGCTTTCAATTTCCCATTGGAAAGTGCCTTTTGTATAATGATAAGAGCTAAATCTAATTATCAAATATTTCCTTTTAACTGGCCTTTTCTAATTCATCCATTATTGCGTGTGATTCAGCCACCCAAGTGATAAAATCTTGAAACCCTGTGTTTCTTGTTGTAATTTTTATACCGTAATACTGTGTGATTTCTGAAATAAACAGAAGGGAGTGTCAACTGTTACGGGCGATAACTCGAGTAAACTAAGTCTGATTAAAAAAAAAACTTTCGCCAATCGAGTCATAGTCATAGGTAACGTGCAGAGCCCAGTTGATTTTGGGGTTTGTACGATCTACGTTCTGTTTTTATCCTAATAAATAAAATATAATTAATCAATCTGTATCATTGAGCGCGCGGTTGAAAGTTTCAGGGAATTATATGTGCAAAAGAGGGACTCGGCTGACATGGCGGCGAGCGACTCTTTTATCCCCCCTCCCCCCCCCCCCCTGAGGCACCAAGTCTTACAATCCTGCAAGGTTTTGTTACTATGCACGATAACTCGATTAGATTACATCCGATTTCAAAAAATCTTTCGCCAATCAATAGTTATGGCAAATGAGCATAGACCAGTTGATTTTGGTGTGTGTACGACCTACGATTGTTTTATTTCAAGACAGTTAAGTTTACGGCTACCGCCTCTCTGCCGAAATAGCAAAACGAGTGTATTACGACACTATGTGTATATAAGAGGTCTTTCGTTGTATTTGGAACCTATTTGTTAAATTATTAAAATTCTATCGATTGTCGCCACAAGCTTTCTTGTAAACGATTAGAATTTAAGCCGATTTAAGATAGAAATTGTTTTAATTCATAAGCCCGCGGCCGTGAAACGAGTCTCACGCTTCTTAAGTCGTCGCATGAGCGCCTGATACCGACGCGATGGAAACCGAGCGGTTTTAGATATTGGCCGAAGTTTGATAACCCCTTGGGGTTTCCCCCTGCCAGTTTAGTATTATAGAAAGATAGATCGAAATTCTTTATTGCACATTTTAAAATATAACACATAACAGGACTTATTAAATAAATTACCATCTCTTACAGCTAACCTTCGTGGAAGTGAATGATTTTAGGTGCCAGTAGAATAAAATAAACAGAGAATTTAATATTTAACAAATAAATAATCATATATATATAAGAAAAATGTCAATTTTCAAAGAAAATAATTAAGATTTAGAGAAATGTCCTTAACGACCAGAGGACCGGAGAGGATGGGATGATACGTAGGATAACTTAGAATTTAAGGACATGAAATACTTTTTAAGATACACTTGAAACCTAGAAAGCGTTAGTGCGTTTCTGATATTGGAGGGGAGCTGGTTCCATAGTCTAGCTGCATGAACGGCGAAGGAATATGTAATATTTAGTATTTCCTATTTCAATTTAGTATTATTTATATAAAGTATTTTATTTTATATTAAGAATATTTAATATTTTTATATTAAACATTATGTAGTGTAATGTATAATTAAAATCTACAGTAGATTATTGCGATGATCAAAAACGTACAAATGTAGGCTTAAAATAAGGTTGAAAGCCTTTAGCATTCGTAAATACAGCTTTCTCAGACGCTAAAATACTTCATATCGTTTATCACTTTTTATTTTCTTTAAAGAGATATAAGATTCTCGAACAAACTCATTTTTATATAGCGAAAAAAATCGAGGTTCTGGAAAGTTCATCATAATAAATCGATCAAGTAATCGATAAAAAGATCAATGGTTGAGTTTCTGGCATTTTATGAAAATATTTTGGATGATTTGTTGGCGTGAAGGAATGTTAAGATTTTATTTACCATGTATGTCGAGGCTGTGCATATTATAATACAAAATATCAATTTAATTCAATTCAATTGTTTATTTCAGATAAATAGACCTCGCGGTAAGGCGTTGGACTCTTACGGGCTGAGGTGGAGCTCGGTACGTAGACCTTATATCATCCGTCGATCGGCGAGTCGACATAAGTCTCTGCGTTTCGCCTCGGGGTGATAAAACGAACATATCGTTAAAACGCTCCGGGGTAAACGAGTTCGCTCGTAGCAGGTGACACCTCAAGTTGCACTGAAGGCAGGCATGAACGCTTGAGCTGTCGTCGCATTGCTGTCATTCGATAAACATCGACTTTCTCTTGAATGTTAGTGGTTGGGGGAATATTTGGTGATTTAATCAAATGCCTTTAAATCGAATCCAACTAATTTTCATGATTTTTCATATCAGCCAAAAGCGAAGCGATATTCGGGAGTTTGACAGCTGGAAACAGTTTTCTATCTCTTTCTTTCCTATGATGAGCGAGTAGAGCGCCATATTATTCTACCTTTGTCTAAAATACCGGCGCAACGATAACGATTTGAGTCATATCATTCCATTTTGGTCATAGCGAATAGCGGCGTAGGCTATTTTTAACGTTTGGCGAATAACATGGTGACGATACTTCTTTGGGAAGGCTATTCCAACAATATAAACAATAATCCAAGTAAATAATCAGCACTCGGAAAGAATACATTAAATCGTCAAAATAGATATATTCCAAAAAATCCAATAAACATAACAATAATGGTCACAATATTAATTTAAATAATCAAACCTTATAATCTATTGTATCTTTATTAACCGATATATTGCGCCCATTGTTATCTAAGCAGTTTTGCCATTTAAATGGGAGTTGGTTAATATCCCTGTTGTACAACTCTCGTGAACATGAATAAATTAATGCTTTGTATGCGTTTTTACTGCCTCTTGGTAGTTGATTTTTCCCCCGTAAAAAGTTATTCAAATTCCTAAAAAAATGGACTGTTGGAGCAAGATCTGGTGAGTACGGTGGGCGACGAACAGTCTACAGACGCAACTCCTGCAATGTTGAGACTGTTTACTGAGGTGTGTATATTCGTGTGTTGTCGTGCAGAAGCGGTGACAAATAACGTTTGACCAGGCTCTGTTGTTTAACCACGAGCTTCTTCATAATATTTTGCAGTTCTTTACAGCACACATTTGCTTTAGCCGCAGTGCCCATACCTCAAGAAGTTGCAATGGACTGATCTTACGATTTGAAGATAGGGTCCGATTGCGTTTCTTAGTGAACTAATATTGGAAATTAGTTCATGCGAACGAGACAGAGCAATATATTAGAGCAGAATATGAAATGTACGATCGTCGATTTTCCCGCACTTGCCGAAGAACTTATAGCCATCGGAATAAATGTGAACACATTTGGTGCGGCTTCAGATATAGCTTTAATTCGTAAAAGTGGCAACCGTTAATTTCACATTCAGCTCTAAGGATTGCCCTATCCGCTAATGGGTCGAGCAGCTCGGGTCCTATCACAGCTCAACTCCTATACGGCAGAGACTAAGCCGGTCAGATCTAGGGGAACACCTCGAGCAGCCTTGGATGGTAGATTTACCGGCCTTGCTTAACTGACAAATAGCAACGGGGGGTGTCAACTGCTACGGGCGAACCCGTCCACCCCGGAGCGTTTTAACGAAATCGATCATTCTATCACCCTAAGGCGAAACGCAGAGACTTGAAGTCGATACGCCGATCGACCATGACAATATAAAATCTACTTACCAAGCTCCACCTAAGCCTATAAGAGACCAACGCCTTACCGCGAGGCACTGGGAATTTTCACAGGTCCGAGGTCGCTTGCGCGGTCCTCTACCTCTAAAACGGTATTCCTAACTGGTATGTAGCAAATACGGGACGGCCTTCACTCGGCAACTCTCACCCAAGATCGGATGGCCCTCACTATCATATCTATGGATAAGCATTAGAAGTACCTACTTACCCCCACTATCTTAAGAAGCGTACACTTCTAAACTCCTTCAGAATCAGTCAGTGACAATACGTTGACAACAATCGGTGTGTGCCAGCTGTCCAGGCCACGCCCGAGTTCCCGTTCCCGGGTCAGCCGCACAGCGGGTTCACTGGGTTACTCCCTCTTCGGGTAGGCTCCTGAACAGGAGCTGCTCCGCAAGCTGGGCCGACCAAAACAAAACGTCCATTAAAGCCCAGGCTCCACGGAGCTATTGTGACCCAAAAGGGGGACGAAGAGGGACCAATCCGGTGAACTCGCTGTGCGGCGGACCTGGGGACGGGAACTCGGGCTGACCTGGACAGCTGGCGCAAGGGGCGGGAAAACCGGCCGACTGATATCTGAAGGAGTTTAGAAGTGTACGCTTCTTAAGACAGTGGGGTTAAGTAGGTACTTCTAATGCTTATCCATAGATATGATAGTGTGGATCATCCGATCTCGGGTGAGAGTTGCCGAGCAAAGGCTACCCCGTATCCACCATATTTCAGTTAAGAATACCGCTTTAGAGGTAGAGGACCGCGCAAGCGACCTCGATCGGAATAATCTGATCCGCTTCTAGTAGTATGGGCGCGAGGAGGCCCGCTGGGTTAGAAAATTTCCAATGCCTCGCGGTAAGGAGGTGGACTCTTATGGGCAGTGGTGGAGCTTGGTACGTAGATATGTTTACGTCCTAAGTCTCTGCCTTTTGCCTCGGGGTGATAAAACGATAAATATCGTTTAAACGCTCCGGGGTGGACGGTTTCGCCAGTCACAGGTGACAAATCATAAATTTGCCCTGTCCCGTTCACATGAACTAATTTCCGAACTTAGTTCACGAATAAATGCAAACGAGCTTATTATTGTAAGTGTTACTGATAAGACCAAGGGTGAAGCATAGAGATCAGCCAGGTATTTTT
Organism: Micropterix facetella; assembly: GCA_027564375.1. NCBI lineage: Eukaryota > Metazoa > Arthropoda > Insecta > Lepidoptera > Micropterigidae > Micropterix > Micropterix facetella. Next base: position 5,259,484 of record JAOPUG010000174.1, read on the forward strand.
ATTGTAATTACTAGAAATTAAATAAACTTGAACTTGTATATCAATCGTACAAAACTACAGAAAAAACTAAATAAACCTACCTTACTACCATAGTCGAACATTGTCCGAACACCAGGAAAATATAAGATGTCAGAAGGTTGACTTGCGCCCTCTGGCCCTGTTGCCGTTGTAGTCACTTGCAGGATCTGTGAGTGAAACGGAATTCGCGCATTCGCTGCAGCTTTTGGCCCGCGAGCCGCGGCGGGAGAAAGAGAAAGAGAAATGTACGAAGCAAAAGAACGGGTCGCTTAACGATGTCATCAGCTGCGAGTCAACCAGTTCAGAGTCAGTCAGTTGATCTCGAACCGCTGCTGAGCGGCGCGGCGACCTCGAAACCTAAACCTCGGTTCAACTCAAGATTGTGCGTGTGTGCAGGCACGAATACGACCACTTTTGAAAATCGTGATAATCGCAAAGAAAAATTGTGACTTTTTATATATATATATACTAAACGGTGATATTTCTGAGGGAAAATACAAGAATGTAGGATTCATTTCATACATCAAATTGTAAGTAATATATTATTATTATTATAAAGAATTATAACAATAATAATAAAAACTTTATTGAAAAAATGACAATTTTACACAATGGCTGACTAATCGCAATACGGCAATATCTTACCGTACCTATTACTGAGAGAGTTCCTGAGTAATTCAAAGGCATGTGTGATGACTTACTAACTAAATACATAATACTTACGAACAAAACGTATGAATTGTGCCACCCGTGGGGGGGGCCGCCCCGCCCCCCCGGGGGGGGGGGGGGGGCGGCGGGGGCCAGGCCGCCCGGGCCGGCGCGAAGGGGGGGGAGGGGGGGCGGGACAGGGCTCGCGCCGGCCTGAACA
>JAOPUG010000174.1:5429738-5443137 GCA_027564375.1 Micropterix facetella
TTCTGGATGTAACGGTGTCTCAACATACACTTGAGGATTATCATCACTCCAAATACGGCAGTTTTGTTTATTGACATATCTATTCAACCAAAAGTGAGCTTCATCGCTAAATAAAATTCGCTTATGAAAATTGGGATCAACGGCAATCTTGTTTTGGGCCCATTCACCGTTAATTTGGAAGCGTTGTTCATGCGCCAGTCTATTCATGTTGAAATGCTAAACCAAACTAAACATAAATCACTTGACAGCTGACAAAATGGCCATCAGTTAAAAAAGTGTTGCCAACTTAAAGCCTCTATAGAAAACACCCGTTATAAGACTTCTATTGTAAAAGAGCCAATCTCAATCGTCTAAGCTCTTTTTACCAGCCTCTAGATACTAATGCCTAAGCTCTTTTTACTAACTAGCCTCTATGGCCTGTGTACGGCCATTACTAAAGTATGCATTCCAAATATGCAGTCCATATTTTATCGGAGACATTAGACTTATTGAGAGTGCGTAAAGAAGAGCCATTAAAATCATATTCGAATGTTACTACTTCAGCTACGAAGAAAGGCTCGGATGGCTAAATCAGCCATAGCTGAAGGAAAAACGTGAGCAAGGCGATCTTATCGAGACCTTCAAAATATTAACAGACTATTGCAGCACACGCATATCACTATCATCTATATTTCTCCTCAACGAAAAGCATAACTGCATGGAAATTGCTTTAATCTCGACAAGGAGAGATTCGCCTTGAACCTCAAAAAATGTTTCTTAAGCAACAGATTGGCCGACTCTTTGAACAAGCTTCTTGACAGTGTGGTGAATACAGGAATAGTGAATGTTTTTATAACCAAACTGGACAGTTGCACAAAACTTAAAGACAAAATTAGCCATGCTACCTTCCGTATAAACAACAAATACGTATAAACGGAGCTGCCATGGAATTCACCAACCATATTCCGGAGTCAGGCCCATCATAATACTATTGTTACACTTTTGGGGGGGGTGCGGTGGATTCCAACCTAACGACCGGCTGTGGTAGGTTTAGGACAGCTGTCTTGCCATATGTGAGCGTTTATTTTACCACCCATTCCCTCCCCCTTCGAAGTCATAGCATTTGAGATGCGGAAATCGTGGTTTTTGATATTTTTCTAGGAATGAGTTAATTATTTTCCTGGAGAGACGAAGATCCTTAAATAGGTGAAATAGAGATTTGGCTGGGAGGCCAAGAGCGCCTACTCCAACCGCATGAAGGTAAACAGTGTACCCATTCCGAGTGATGGCATTTGCGGGCTCATGATATTTATTTAATTTGTATTCGTGGTCTTTTGAGATATTTGATCCCCTTGGAACAGTTAATTCTACGATAAAGACCATCTTCCGAGATTAAAAGTAAAGAGTTATATCTGGATGGAGGGCTGTGCATCCGAGATTTCCGGGAAATTATACTATTTAGAGTCCAAATCGACTTCCAGAATCGAATCTCAAGCCTTCTCTATTATTGAAAAAAGTTTTGTATTAGAATGTTTTCGCCTTTAGAGCCATCCCACACAAACTGTATTGGTGGCTTGGAGGGTACTATATGACCCTTGTTGGCACGAGTTACTGGGAGGCTAATTACCTCCCGAATGACAGCAAGGCTTTGTCATGGCGGTAAGTATACCGTCTTTGATCTAAAGCCACCCTGCAGCCAGCCAAAATATGTCTAGCTGTGCAAGGGGTATTGCTACAAAGGAACGTGAACTATCCTCTGAATAGCTCCGAGCGAGGTTACTGGGGTCAGGAAGTGTATGCTGGAAGGCATTTAGATAGAATTTCAGCATCTCTGGTCATGCAACATTATCTTCTAGTGCATTGGAGGGGGAATGCAAAAGTCTCCTACTGTTGTCCATTAATTTTGGCATTGAAGGCTTGCTGTCGTAATCTCTTCACAGGAGGGAGTTTTTTATGTCCACATGGCTCATGGTTGTAGAGCCACACCCCAGATCAGTGCAATTCTGGCTGACTCCCACAAGAAACTTTTTGTGGAAGTCTACGCGGGCCTGTAGATCATTTGGATCACTACGGTAACTTGCTATGTGGTTCGTTATTGTCGGATCCTTAGAATTGGACAGAATCGCAGTTTTGCTTATTCTGGAGTTGATAAAAAGCAGAAAGGGCAGTTTTAGAGCTGGCCCAATGTGGTGATTGGACCTGAAGAGAGTCGACAAGTCGGCCGGTTTGGCCAAAGACAACCAAGATACATTTATATATTTATTTATTATTAAATACATTTAGTCGACGTAGTCAATCGACCGGAGCTTGCCTCGTAACCACACCTATGGTAACTGACGTTAGTGCAATAGTTAAATAACAGATGAATTATAAAGCACTTCTCGCATGCGATGATTGAAAACACAAGTTCAACTACTTTTGGTACTGTCGCAACAAAAACTGCTATGCGACATATTTGAAACGTCGACACAGTTTGTTTGAAACGTGTTCAAGCCGGATTCTTCTGTCACTAGAGTTCGCACATGTAACTTGACACTGCTCTTCTTAATTATACACAGCAGTGCTCCTCTTTATTTTTTTATAAAACAATAATTATAATGTTTGCAACAATGTTTGCAACGCTTTATATTGTTTCCCCTCGCTCCCACCTCAATTCGCCTGGAAAATGCAATTAGAATGCAATTCAATTCAAATGCAATTAGAAAATGCAATTCAAATGCAATTAGAAATTGGCAGGGGGAAAACCTCAAAGGGTTATCAAACTTTGGTCAATATCTAAAGCCGCTTGGGGCTTGCGTCACGGCCGCGGGCTGCAGAGCCATCTCGGCAGCGACGATCCTAGCAGCGTCTCGCTGGGTCGTCAGATTTGTCAACAGAATTTTCGATCGCCTTCTATCGGCTGAAACTATAATCACTTACAAGAAAGCTTGTGGAGACACTCGATAGTTGGTGTAATTTTAATGGTTTTAAAAATAGGTTTAAAATATAATGAAAGAAATAACTTATAGACTTATAACTTATAGACGAAGATTTTTTGAAATCGGACATAATTTACTCTAGTTATCGTGCATAGTAACAAAACCTTGCAGGATTGTATGACTCGGCCCCCTTGAGGGGGGAAGGGGGAAGTAATAGGTACACAAAATTAAGGTAATTATATCGTCCAACTAAATGGTGGTATATATATAGTTACCTGCTTAAAATATAATTACAACCGGTCGTTTCCAGCATGCACGCAGCACTGCGAGGGAGAAGCAATGTGCGCTGTGCACCTGCCAGACAAGGACATATAGAGATTTTCTAATATGGCCCCTTATAAGTGTCTTTGCTAAGAGGTAAGCAAGGCAATGGAAACAGGCCTACAAATCTACTTTTTGAAATAAGATATGATTTGCTGGCTGACTAATAAGAGACACCAAGAGACATTGAAAAGAGTCCTACCTCAATTTATTTTTTAAATAAAAATTCATGTACATAATGAAGAAAAACAAAACAGTAATAAATTGGCTTCTCACAACTATTAATGATTTGGAAAGTACTTTCGGGGAGCTACTACCAGCAAGTCGGTCGTATAACGAATTATGCTAGAACGCTATTGCTATTATTCCATTGAAATATTATATAGGAACTTACATTTTAACAGTGGGTTCTTAGACTCTTGCTCAAGACGATCACTTACCCCTCGGCAGTCACAGACCTTTACCTTTGCAGCTTTATACAGTACATGTTATGTTAAAGAATGAGAAATTTCCAAGTTTTGATTTGATAAAATCCGATCGCGTCTATATTGCTTTAAGGTTTGATTGAATATATTGCATCAGATAGAATAAAACTAGTCGTATAATAAAAATGTGTTTTGTTTGCCAACCTTGTGCACAACAACCGCCTTCCTTATTCCATACTCCAATTTTAAATGTGTATGCACCCGTAGAGCATATCGCGAGCCTGCAAGCAAAAGTCACTTCCATCCAGAGTATATAAAATTTGTCGCTCTTTCAACTGGTGAAATTCACTGACTACAATATGCATGCGTGATTTATGCAAATAATTACTTTCCATTTATGCAATTTACTGGCAAGCACAAGTTGGTTCACTTTCGCTTGTATGATTTTAAATGAAATAATTGTTATCAAATCTCACAATGTGTTGCACAATGAAATAATTGTGCAAATCTCTTGAAAAATTGTTCGTAATGGCACCCAATCTCTTTGAAACATTGAAGTGGGTGGCGATGGAACCAAGTATTCAATCAAAGTAGATTTACTAAAATGAATCAAACGAAGCGCTGCCCATAAACATAATTCTATGGTCAGAGATAAAGTTACGTTGAAGAATGAGGAACTGATCACTCTCGCTGAATCCGTGCTATTAGATGGACAAGAATGAAGTCATAGGTAAAAAGACAAAAAAATCACTGTTACAAAGTGAACAATAGCAGAAATTGCTCGAGCTGGCATCTAATAACGTGGCTACACCTCTAATAAATACAAATGGAGCTGCCGTGGAATTCACCAACCGGAGACGGGCCCCTCATAATACTATTGTTACACTACTAGATGAGCGTCGGACTCTGGATTAACGACCGCCTGTGGTGGGTTTAGGACAGCTGTATTGCCACATTTGAGTGTACATTTTACCACCCATTGACTCCTCCTTCGAAGCCATGTGTGAGCGTACACCTAACCACCAATTCACTCCCAATTCGAAGCTCTAAGCCAATGTCATTTGAGATGCGGAAATCGCGGGTTTAAATATTTTATTTCCTGGAGAGACCAGTTATTTTCCTGGAGAGACCAAATTCGATCCAAAAGAGCGCCAAATTCCACCGCATGAACAAGAACAGTGAAGCCGTTTCGAGTGATGGCATTTTCGAGATTCGTATTTATTTAATTTGTACTCTGGTCTTTTGGGGTATCTGATTCCCCATGCAACATTTTTTTTACAATAAGTGCTACCAAAGATTATATAACACTATTGTGCTATCTTTCATGACGGAGTAAAGAATTGTATCTGGGTGGAGGGCTATGCATCCGGGACTAGAGTTAATACAGCTTAGAGACTGAATCGACCTACAGAATCCAATATGAAGCTTTCTCGATTATTGACAATGTTTTGTAATAGTATGTTTTATGCCTTTAGAGCCATCCTGCACAAACTGTATTGTTGGTTTGGAGGGTACTGTCAGGCTCTTGTTGGCTCGATCCGCTGAGAGGCTTATTACTTTGCAAATAACAGCAAGGACTTTGTCATGGTGGTAAGTATACCGTCCTTGATCTAAGGAAGTCTTGCAGCCTATGATTAGGTGTGCAAGAGGTATTTCTCCAATGGGGACACAAACTATTTTCTGAATAGCTCCAACTAGCGAGGTTTCTGAGGTCTACCATATAACCCCCGTAAGCTGCTGCACGCTTGGGTTGCGGGGTTATAGCGGCGAGTTCAGAAACCATGCTTTGTTTTATTATATATGTTGATTGATTGATTACATAGAATAAAATAGCCTTGATTAATCATGATGGGAGAATTGTGAAATAATTTGTCAATGTAAAAATGTCATTAGATGTTAACGTTTCACATTCGTCCACAGCTGTTATGTTGTGTCGACACGTCGACTTCGCTGGCAAGCTTTTCCAGAGTACCTGAAAATTAGCTATGCGTGTACATTGATGTTAGGCATTGTAAACATTAATGAATAAAAGATATTTTGTTGATGGCAAGTAATGTATCGGTCATCGTAATTTCCATAATTTTATATTTATTTGAAATCGAAGAATGTCGCTAGTTTGTCATTATTAGAAATATAAAATGGATTTACAGCGTAATCGCACGCCACGCGATTTAAACGACACTGAGCATTTTCTACAGGAGATATCAAGAGTTACAGTTACGGATAATATCATGCGACACGAATTCGATTCGATACAGACGAATGTCAAAGACCGAGCAGATCACAAGATTCTTACCATACATCCATACTTTTCTCTAATCAAGAAAGCTTCAGATTGGATTCTAGTGGTTGATTCGGTCTCTAAGCAGTATCGATTTTCTGAAAGTCTCGGATGCACATCCAGTCCAGATATAACTCTATACTTCCTATCTCGAAAGACAGTGAAGCTGACGCTCGTGGCATCCCAGCAAATCTCCGATTCACCTCTTTAAGGATCTTGGTCTCTCAAGGAATGTAACTCCTTATAAAAAAAATCTAAACCCGCGATTTACACATCTCAAATGATATTGACTTCGAAGGGGAAATGAATGGGTGGTAAGGTGTACACTCACACATGGCAAGACAGCTGTCCTAACCCTACCACAGCCGGTCGATAGAATCCACTTCTGACAGCCCAGAAGTATAAAAACATTATATGATGGGGAGCTTTGTTTGTATTTACATATTACTTGTTTACGTGTGTATTTTAGTATTTTAGATCACTTTCAATATGTGAGCTGCCTAGATTAAAAAAAGGCGTCAGACTAGGGTTTTATCACTTAACGGTGGTAAATAAATGAAGTGTTCCTTTAAAAATTGACTTGCGCTTCGGTAAGTTGGTCGTTGACAGGAGAAATGTTTTTTATGTGTTTAGATCCTCTTTTTTCCTGTTTCTTTTTTCTTTCTTTCTTATAATCGTGGCCTAAACCTACGTTAATTGCCTGCCTGCTAACTTCGAAGTGAGAAAGTAATTGGCCAAGACGCTGAACAGCTTTTTTCACTAAAGAAGGACCTTTAGCATGCAAAATTTTTCAAGGATCAGCCCCATGTTCTCCAATCAAATGTCTTGTTACTAAACAACAGGATCCTCGATGAGGCTGGATATTTTTCGAGTATGTATGAATTTTAACGCCTAAATTCCTCATCTGCGTCGATACACATAAGAGGGACAAGATAAAGTGACTAAATTTAAGATAGGTGTCCCAATTCTTGTAATAATATAAGAGACGTCTCATTCAGAATTGGTCCACTACAGGTTTGAAAAATTAATATTAATTCAAGAAATGTGTTTTGATTTAATCACAGTTCCTATAGGTAAATATGTCCAGCAGGACGACGAATACTAAGGACGATAATTAGCAACAAAAAATTTCCAACAAATGAATAATCTTTCATTTTCTTAAAATAAATATAATCCCATCTCTCGCTTTTCGGGAAAAAAATCCTGTCTAGAAATCCTATTATCGAAATATGACAACACTGAACAGCGACAGCTGTCAAATTGAATTAATTTGCGTACGCCGGGCTCCCGAGTGCTTAATTCTAGCGTTCGTTGTCACAATACGGCTGCTTTTGACTCATTGCGTGTATTGGTGACGTATTGAGTCCAAAATATTTCTCGTTAAAACAGTCACTTTATTCATACGAAGATGAGTGGGCAAATTGTGGACGATTACGGCAACATTACTGTCAAGATGGAAGAAAAAGTAACGATTAAAATAGAAGTCAATTCTAACGATTCTGATTCAAATATTTCTCTAAACGATTTCATACAGGATGAGAAAGGGACTGTGGTTCAATTTTATAAAGAAGAGGCTTGTTTCATAAAGCCAGAAACAATAGAAAGTGGGCCATCTGGAAGTAGTAATATTGTAGACGATGTGCGTGTCAAATCTGATGCTTGCTTGAAATGCGACAGGGCGTTTTCGTATAAAAGTGATTTAAATCGACACATCAATGAGATTCATTTGAAATTAAAGAATTTTTTTTGTGGTGAATGTGACCGTTCTTTTACAAGGCAAGACCATTTGAAAGGACACGTAGACGCAGTTCACAGAAAATGGAAGAAATACTCATGTGGAGAATGCGATCGTGATTTTGCACATCAATCGGCTTTGAAACAACACGTAGTCGCAGTTCACAGGAAATTGAAAAAATACTCATGTGTAGAATGCCATCGTGCATTTACAGAGCAAGGAAGTTTGAAAAGACATGTGGTGGCAGTTCACAAGAAATTGAAGAAATACTCATGTGGAGAATGCGATCGTGCTTTTACAGAGCAAGGTAATTTGAATAAACATGTAGTCGAAGTACACAGTAAATTGAAGAAGTATTCATGTGACGAATGCGATCATGCATTTACAAGGCAAGACCATTTGAAAAAACATTTGGATGCCATTCATCGGAACATAAAGTACACCTGTGGGGAATGTGCTCGTTCATTTTCTTTGAAACAGTCGTTGAATAGGCATTTAAATGTTGTTCATGAGAAATTTAAAAAATATTTTTGTTCAGAATGCAATTTTATGTCCGGTCATCGCTCAACTCTAGTTAGGCATTTAAAGAAAATACACCCTGCATAATTATTGGTTATACAACAAATAAAATGCGTTTAGTAATAGAACGTTGCAGTATAATTCCCCATGAAGTGCTTTATTTAGATATTTTAAGCCTGTACATTTTGCGCAAGGAACGGTATCGAATGCGAACGAATATACTGACCATCGCACAATATGTACATACTTTCACTGTACATAAAAAAATGATTTTCTATCATCAAATCCTTGCTGACTGAGCATGCTCAATACCAAGTCAGTTCTTCGATATTTTCTTTTCTTTAATTTAACAATAAATAAACACCGAAGTTTCTATGTATCGTTTGGTCGACATTACTCGGAAATGGCATTCTTTACTTAGACAAGAAAATATAGAAACAATAGCTATTTGTTATACAAAATTTTATAAGGAATTCGATTTTAGACAACAATTTGTATCATTTTTACCCAAAAAATAAAATCATGCATTTTCTGGTATCTATTAGCCAGGAGCGCGTGCGAGCGAGACAACAATTATTAAATAGGCGTAATAATTATGCATTTTAATAATAATTATACAGAGGTTTCCCGAAATAACTATGCATTTTTTATTAGTAGTAAAAAATGCATAATAGAAGAGAAGAAGAAATTCTAATTATGTAAATCGAATGTTAACTTTATATACATAGAGGTCGAAACGAGAAGTGTGTCCAGCTCATTGTTTCGTTAAATTAAAAAGTTATTACAAAACTTTAAACTGGTTTTGAAATGGTGTCATGAAATGCAAAAAATGACAAAAACATATTTTTAAAAAAATCCATACATTCAAAATTTATAGTTTTGCTGCTCCCTATTTATTATTGCAGTCAACTTAACACTGACTTTAAAAAAACACATAAAATAATAAGGCCAATTCTCTAGGCACGTACGTCTACTTTTTCGCGTATGATACGCAAAAAACCAGACGTACGCGTATTTTATTTTTCTGGCATTGATATTTTGACACGTATGTGAAACATCACCGTTCGTCAGCCGTGGTGTTCACGGCAGTGGTAGAGATAAATGATTTTTTTGACAGCACTGCCGTATATAGACAGTCATACGCGTATAAGCAGACGTACGCGTATACGCAGGCGTGGTTAAAGAATTGGACCGAATATCCATATTTATATTGTCATTATCATATCTGTCTCATCAAGTGTTGGGAGAGGCAGTTTCTCAGGTGTTAAATTTAAATTGGTTATAGAATTCAAAGTTATTTCGCATTTAGGAATCTAAAACATAAATAAAACAAGTTACGATGTATATAATAGTTGGTGGCGTCATTATGACAAATGCTTCAAATGAATTAATCCCCGTGAAGTTAATTGTATGTTCCAAAAACAGGTTTCTTACAGTATCCACCTGAGACCTATTTTATAGTGAAACTTGGTTCATGTAAATTTCTTCCGTATCCAATTGTAATGGGAATGAATCTGACCATAACGAAGATTTTATCTTTTTTTTTCTGAAACAGTTGCATTCAAATTTATTTTAAATTGCAGAAACATATAGATGCAATTTTGAAGGTTTTGTGAAAAACATTATCCTGCATGATTTGCATTTTTTAATTCATTTGTATATTTTCTCTTTCTAACACAACTGTACACAGGTCCTTTTCGACCCATGCTTGAAATAAACAAAACTGTTAATGGTAAAGTACTGCATAAATAATATAAAAACAATTCAAAATCGGCTTTTGCAAAGAAAAATATTAATTCATCAAGAGTAACAAAAATACTTACGTGGTTAACATTGGTTGGACGCACTATATTGTTACGATAGATCACGTGGCGCGAAATTCTGATCGACGTTCATTGAATTTGACAAGCGTTCGCGCGGCCCTGGGCTCTCTTATAGAACGCAAGCAAATACGAGTAATACACAACTTATTTGTTTATTGCCTTTTTTTTATCGAATGACAATAATTTTTATTATTTTGTACTGCCAAAAGTATGAACTTTAATGTAATGTAAGTATTATATAAGAATCTTATTGTATTTATAAGAAAATTAGAATATTACAGGAAGTCTTATTTTTATTTTGTGTATTAAAAGAATGTAGGGGAGGCAGGGCACAATGATGCAAGGGGCACATTGATGCAACAAACATATTTTATAATCGACTAAATGTATCAGAGTGACCACATCTCTACAACGTGTCTATACATGTGTGCGTGCAACAGCAGAGGCCGCGCACCCGACCAGTTAGCACTTCGCGTTTATCATGAAAGGAAATGTTTCTAGTTCACTTCAAATGTAAACGTATTTTGGCGATCTTCTGTGGAGATCTCGTAAATATCTATATAAACTAAAAGTAAGTTATGACATAATTATTAGGATTAGGAGTTATTAGCTTTTTTTAAATAAATGAAGTAATTTAATTTGTAACCTTCAATTTTTGAAAAATGGTCGTTGGGGCATATTAATACATTAAAGCATGGGGCAGATTGATACGACATCAACCTGCGTTAGAATGTGTTCAAGAAATTGTCGGATGGCAATTTAAACACGTTATTAAAGAGGATTCGCAAATCATGGACTGGTTTATTCAATTAACATAGCTTATGATAAACGTCAAAAATCGGCAGTGTTGCCACAAATAAAAAAAATCGCCATAGTATTGCGCGAATCGTGCGCGAAAAATGTTTGTATGCACGATAACTTGAGTAAACGTCCGATTAAAAAAAAAACTTTCGGCAATCGATAGTTCTAGTTAATGCGCAGACTCTACTTCATTTTCGGGTATGTACGTCATACGGTTTGTTTTTTATTGTAATAAAAATAAATAAATAAATAAAATAATACAATTAATTGTTGTGTCAATGGGCGAGCGCCGAATTGTCAAGAGAACATAGGCGTTGCGGCGGTGCTTTTACACATGATTACGTCATTCGCCACGCCCCAGAAGCCTGCGCTAGAGCGAGATATAGCGCTGCGAGATACAGCGCTGCGATGGCACCGCCGGGCTACTATTGTGACGCGAGCCCACTCCTCGTCATCTCATATGAGCGCCTAATATCGACGCGGGGAAATAACTAGCCACGTGTTAGATAGATAAAATTGATGATGGAGACAGATGTTTTTTTTAAAATCGGACGTAATTTAACAAAACCTCGCAGGATTGTAAGAAGACTTGCCCCCCTCAGGGGGAGAGGGAGGAGGGAGAAGTAAATGTTTCAACTAGGTATAAAATGTTATATTAATAGTTAGATAAAGGTTCCATATGAATAAAATATGTATTTAATAATCTTCATATCTTATGACTAATGTAGGCGGAGTAATCTCGATGAAAACGAGACAAAAATACATATCCCTAAAATAACGTGTAAAATAAGTGGTTTTGCGAAGATTGGAAGATATTGTCATATTACTTTGGACACCTAAGTGACCAAAAAAATCACATGGGTCTAGGGGCTATCAACCACATAAAGTTTTTGGAAAGCTTTTTCTATCAGAGCAATTAAAACGGAAGAATATTTCGGGCGTCATGAGATTTGTCTCTAACGTAACATTTGAACCCCTTCCACACAGTAATTCCTCTTCATTAAGGGAGTCATTACAAAAGTAGTACAATGGATCTCTCATGGTTTACGTGCTCAGTTGAGCTAGTTATTTTAAACTACCCTGAACATCTTAATATATTATACATAAATACAAGGAAATTTGACAAACCCTTGGGTTTTCCTCCTGCTCCAGTTTGTAATATGCAAATTAGTACCAAAATTCAGTGTCCCTATATTAATATGGCCACTATAACCGAATGTTTCTATATTAAGGAAAAAGTTAACATATTACAAACAAGTATAGATAACTAACTGAATGTTCCGTTCACCGTCCTCTCTCACCCCCCCCCCCCATTCTGAAACTTTCGGGAACATTTTAAACATTCTGAAGCATTCTTGGTATTCTCATAAGAGAGCAATGTGATCAAATTTTCGTTAACCACTCCCACCCACGCACAGCCACCCCTAACAAAGCTTCTTATTATCGATGGTAAGCCAAGCGCTGCTATCACCACAACAACTGCAAAACTTACTTCGGACCCCTGCAGGGCAGGCCGAAGTAATACCTCGAGTTGTAAACGTTTCCATGATTGCACTTACAAACGACAGAAAGACAAATGAACAACTGACCTTGATAAAGGAGTATTAGATGACCTAGATAAAGTTTATAAAGTTGATAAAGGAGTAACATGTGGAACTCCAACTGAAACAGAAGTTATCCAAGTTGAAGGATGTCATTGTCAAAAAAAACGATAATTATATAAGAAGAACCTAATAAAACTCCTCGTGTTTATTTGTCCTCACAATTCTATCCCACAATATTATAAGGGGAACGTCACCCTAACAATTTCTCGGTAATCGTACAAGCGAAGTTACATGCCTTTCGCATCTATCAACATTTACATCAAGGGCAATAATACACCCGAAAGGCCAGATTTATTCGATAAAAGTTTGGTTAACAAGTGAGTGCGGTGAGCCACGCACTCCAATGGTATGGCCAGGTAATTGCAATAAATAACCTTATTAAAGTTCCAAGAAAACGCGTTCGATCGACCCAGAATATAAGTGGTATATATGATATATAATCATTGGATTTAGAAGTTACTAAGTATCCAATCTTACTTACTCACGTAAATACTAAAAAATATAACCACAGTGTCTTCCAGCACTTTCAAGCAATATCTACCGATGTCGCTGAGTAAGAAATTGCTATTTTATCGATTTCTTATAAATGTTTCAGTTTGAATCTTATGCTCAATGTCGTAGCCAAGAAGAGATCGGTGAGGTTTGATGGGGACAGTGCCGGCCCGAGGTTAGTTTTAGGATGGAGCGAGTTCTAAATATGGCGCCCCTAGCACCTACTACATTTATTTTGTGAAACCACCAGAGCCACAATGGAAGACGACACGACAACATCATAGTCTCTGTCACATTTATTGGTAACATCCATGCTCACCTGGCACTGCTTTTTTTTAGATTGGGCTGTTTCTGAGGATGCTGAGCCCAGTACCACTGCGACCATCACTGATCTATTGTGATCGCCCCTGTTCTTACAGTTCCCTGCTAATCCTTGCTTCCTTTAGGAATAGCAATAGGTTTTTGGCACTGGATTGTTTTGCCTCTTCAGGTTTGAGGTAG
>JAOPUG010000174.1:6072994-6085961 GCA_027564375.1 Micropterix facetella
AATTAATCGCATCCACCTTTTCTCTGCCGGTTTCTATCAATAACAAAGTAATTTTTACTTTATTCATTTGTAAACTTCTGCAGGTTTTTAATTTATCCTGAAAGTAAGAATAATATGTATTATATAGGGTTATTTCCGAAATTCCTTTTCTCAGCTATTAGTCCGGAGATTCGGTATGATTTCTGCCTTTAAAATTTATTTATTCATGGAAATTATGTACTCGTAAATCCAATGTCAGATGTCCGCGCAATCACGTGACAGCACACATATACGAAATTATTAGACAGATTTCGTTAAAATTTGGTGATTGGCGTTTTTAGGTGTAATCTTCGTCGTTTTTAAATCATAGTTTTATGCACAAAATTAGGAGTAACTCCAATTTTTGCACAAAATTAAGACAAGCTAAACCTAAAATATGATCATAAAAAATGTTTTAAGATCTTACATATAACAAAGAATGCCCTTACTGGTTGTTCCGGATAAATTCTGGCCTTTCCAATCCATATATACTCGTGTACGGGGCGTTTGTCTAAGTAGTTTTGGACCGTGTTTTCATTTTGGATCTGTAGACAAATATATTTCCAAACATAGAAATGATGATTGGCCTGTCATGTTTGGCAGCCTTTGCATACTTTTAAGAGCCTCAAGGCGGTAGGCGAGGGCAGAAACCCCGACCAACGCCCGGGTAGTTATAACGACTATAGTCGTCTTGTCTACCCGGGATGTCATGCAACGACAACCGCGCGCGTACCAGAAGGGTAAACCCGCGGGGGGGTGAGCGTAGAGACCACCCCCTCCGTTCAGCCTTTTCATACTAGCCGGTGACGCAAACAGTCGATTGAATATTTCATGTCTTGGCATTTGACGTGAAAACATCTTTAACGATCCCCAATACTTAGGTCCCGTCACAGTTAGCGATGAAACTTTTTTGTTGTTCCCAAATATTTTAATATATCTAGTGATCCAAGGTTTGAGTATATTCTAAATATAGACCATCATCCGTTGCTAAGTGTATTCAACTTATGTGTTTATAGACTTACTTCATCAAGCAGTGGAGGGGTCGTCGTATGGGGTCACGAAATTCACTCCGCTCGATCAAGACTCCGCAACGCAAATGGTTACACTAGTAATTCTTACATCGTTCTTTAGATCTTGAGATATTCTAAAATGTGAGATCAGAAGAAGTCGTAGAGTGAAAAGTTGAGCCAAAAATTTTTCCACGAAAACATTTTTACGCAAAAACGATAGAAAAAGGTAGGTTAGTGATACTATCCACCAAATCTTTTTTTTTGGGAAAGGTGGACAAAGTCATACAATAAAACCGAATATTAGAAATAAATAATAGATAACACTTACTTAAAACATACCTACTGTGTACGTGTCGGCTCTACTACGTACTATTACATGTTATACATTCTCGCTGTTCTCGTTTAGTGGGTATGTTAGGTAACTCCCTTTCCGTGTTCTTAAAATTATCAGCTCGGCTCGTACAACTGAATGGCTTACCTCAGACATTTCAGCGGAATACATTTCAGTATAGCACGATCGAGATTCTAAAACTATTCATTGTTTTGAAAATATTCAGGCAGCTCAAAATTAACTGTATCAATCGGACGAAGTGTGGTGGTTGGGAGTGCAACTATAGTAAACTAAAAATTATACATTTTTACATTTTCACTGGGTGTCTTTTTATATACACGGGGAGAATGATATAAATTTTTGGCCCAATGAACGAGAATTGTTTAAAAGAGGCACTTTCATAAAGTCTCCAGCTGCTCACCTGGTTGTTAATATTTGATTTGCCTTGCATGTTATAGTTTTCGTAACTAGATGAATATTTTTTCCGTATCTAACGTTTTATACATTGAATTAATTAAATAACAAATCACTCGGATATCTAAAACGTATTCTAATGTTGGTTTTCATAACACACTTTTTCGCAACATAAAGTGGTTGCGGTATGGTTTTAGCGTAACCAGCCCATGCTATAATACCGTAATAAACAACTGTTTCACAGAGTGTAAAGTAAGTAATTTTGAGCATTCCTGGGTCCAAAATATTCCTTAACTCTCTAAAGATAAAACCTATCTGACGTACCTCGTTTGATATAAAGTTTATGTGATCGCCCCAACGTAGATTCTGGTCAATTGTAATGCCCAAGTATGTTATAGTGTTCACTCTCTCTAAAGAGGGACACTGACACTCTCTATTTTCTGAGCATTCATGAATTGTCACATGAAAATGTTGCGGTGCCTGCGACGTCTTGAAGAGTATTTATTTGGTTTTTTGATATTCAGAATAAGCCCAGCTTCGTCCAGCTAAGTCTTAATGTTTGCCATTTCCAGATTCGCTTTCATAAATGCTTGGCTCCAGCTTGCGCATAATGCATCGTTTACGGTTACTTTTACCGAGTTCGTCAATAACTTCCGTCAAATAAATGACTGTATACTATTAAGCATTTAGGATACGTTCAGGTCCCTTGAAAGTCCCAAATGGTCGATTGCTGCTTTGTTTTGGGGTTCTGGCTGTAAATTCATTTTTCGTCGCCTGTCATTATATTCCACGCCAAATTTGACGACCCTTCGTTGAACTGGTAAGCATGGCATAGCGCCAAGTGACGTGTCCCGTTAATTGAACCTCACTTAAATGATGTGGGGCCTACCACGAGTACAGCTTTCTTACAGACAAATATTTGTGCAGGATTAATTGTACCCAACTCCTGCCAGTGTTAGTGGTTGACGGGCAAACTTCACGAAATTCGCCACTGAGTTTGACACGATCACGTTTGAATTCCGCAAACCTGCTATAATAAGTTGTCATCCTGCTTAGGAGATCCTTTTGCAAAAGAGATTATTCTACCTGAAAAACTGACTTTAAAGTCCTCCGTAGCTTTTCAGGAAGGTGTATTTCAGTTCGTCGAGCCCCCCATTTGGGAAGCTCCAGAGGTCGACCGCCTGGTTTTTTTTACCATTTAGCGGGGATTCATGTGAGTCGGGCCCATTCACCCGAATTGCCGGTCGTACGTCGCAGGGCGTGTTACGTCCTGCAACTGGTGTCTTTCTTCATCTTCTGCTTCCTCTTCTTCCTAGCTCTTCTCTTTCCGTCTACCAAGTGCACCATCTCCAAACCGCCAACGACGCTTTTGCGACTCACAAATACAAAAAGAGGTGTCATTTACAATTACATTTAACAAAATGATGGAGCGAAGCAAAGCAAAGGGGTATGGAAGAAGTCCGTGTCCGGGTGCGCCGTCAGGGGTCCAGCGCGTGAAACACACTAATTAGGGTTACAAGTTGACTGTCGGCTGTTTCATTTCTCCGTCTTCTCAATGGCTATTGGACCTGAAACAGACTCCTTTAAATGAGGAATTAGTGGTCGCTCCATGCGTGTGTATACGCGTAGTAGTAGGCTGCGGGCGCTCTAGTCTAGCAGGCTGCGCGGGTACGGCTTCCGGACATCCGGCGGTCTGGCGTGCAGCGGGGCGGGTTCCCTGAGGTGCTCATGGTGTGACGAATCGGAGCAGCGAAGCGTTTCACGAACTCCTCCGCCGTTTCCGTCACGTCTACGTCTCTGGCCAGCGCCGAGTTGCGGATCATGTGGTTGAAAGGTTGTCTCCAGGTGGTCCGCAAAGACGATCGCTCGGCCATCCGCACCCGCTGTGGGGGGTAACGGTCGGGTCGCGCATGGACCGCACTGATTGACCTGTGATGAGCAGTCTGCGGTTTAGAGGGTAAATTGAGGGCGTGTTGTTGTTTATCGAGTCGAGGAATTTCTCCTAAGGCTCGTCCCTATGAGACTGAAGTTCTAGGTGGAACACGGCGTTCGCACCGTTCAGTCGTAGCTTGGCTGCTGAGCATCGTGTTTCGCCCCAGAAGCGGTGCAGTAGGCGTTTTGCCCACAGTTTGTCCCTCAGTTGCTGGCTGAGACGAAACCGGACCGGTGAAGCTCCCACTGCTGTCGTGCTGGCCTCCAGCGCGGCCTTTATGAAGTCTTGGAGATCGGTCACCCTGTTCTTGATGTCGTCGGAGTTGATGGGAGTAACGTGGCTGAGTTCGGCTTTATCCATAAGACTGGCATATTCAGTCTACTTTGCGGCGAATTCTCGGTCTGGTAGTTTTGACCACACTGGTATCCAGTTCTTGGAGTAGCGGCAGATGATCCGACTGGAGCTCGTAGATGACCTCTTGTGGGTAGCTTTTTTGAGTGCCGACATTTGTTATAAAATAAAAAAAACTGATTATCCGTAAAAAGCAAATAAAAGAAACCATACCCGTTCCATGCTACCAACGAGGCGGGTGCGCTATGTTTGGCGCATTAGTAAAACTCTGGGATTGACAACTGCCCATGTTGAGCGCAGTGGTCATTGTCTAACTTGTTTACCGCTCTCTCTCTCTTTGACCGGTTAGCGTCGAGCTCTCATTGGTCATTGACTCGCCAGGTCGTTGACGAGGGAGTAGTTTTTTTGATGCGGTTTATTCCTTGTGGGTGTCCACCATGCTGTGTGCTATATGCGCAGTGGAGGTGTTCTGTCTTATTTTAGCGCAATAGCAATAAAATGATTTCCTTGGTAAGCAAGGAATCAAAAAGGAGAATGATTTTCAACTAAGTTTTTCATAATAATCTACTACACCAAAAATCATCGAATATACAAAAACACGTTTTTTCAGATAAGAAATAACAAACACAATTTTCCTTGGTTATTCTTACATATAGCGTTTTTGACATACAACTTTAGTGTGTAAAAGCTTGTATCGTGGTCATGCGAATACCCCGTATTGTAATCTGAATAAAGTATGTAGGTATTTTGATTTCAAATTTACAAGTTTCGAATGTGTAGTATGAGAATATTGTTTTAGTAAGGCATTACATTAACGAAATTACTTTACATAGAAGATAATTTTACAACACCATATACATTTATTATTAATTATAAAGATTTTATTTCAATTTTACGCCATAAACACCCAATATTTTATAACATACTTAAGGAAATTATTTATATTAAATAATATTAAACGGTTCAGATTTTTTTAAAAAACAAGAATATTTATTTCAATATAATGTTGCTAATCAGATTATATTACTATTATAGTTTATTAATTGGGGATTAAAGAATTTGTGCCCGTTGCTCTGCCACGCTTCTGCATTCCATAAGCACATCCTGTGGCGTTTCTTCTTCCTCCATGCATCCTCTGCATAGAGGGCTATCTGTAACACCTATTGTAAATAGGTGTTTGTTTAGGGGGCAGTGGCCTGTCATGGTGCAACAATTCAATTTTTTAAACACATCTCCTATATTCTAAGTGTGTATATATTTTTATTTTATTGTTAAACTAGTTGGTTGTTGAGCGTCTTGAGGCTCCCATCAAATAGATGGAATTTCTAATGTTACAGGAGCCGTCCCCCGTACCACAGCATGCACCCCTCCCTCCTTCCCTCCCCACCCCCTCTGTCACTTCCGTCACCACGCAGCGTCTACAAAGTTACAAGATCAGTCAGTGATAAGCATAACTATAATAATAGTCTGATAAATGCTTTTCTGTAGTTTCGTACTTTTCTGCATAATACCACATAGAAAATGTATTATGGGTGTGTATTTGCAGAAAGCGTCCAACCTACACATTGTATAATAACAATAATCAATATATTGAATTGCTCGTGTTACTAAAGCAAAACACAGGTTTTTTATTATTTATTGAAAATTGCTATAAAATTGTAATATGGCGATATTTTGCGCTTTCGCAAATCAGCAGTCCTTAAACAGGCACATTAAGATGGAGGAAACTAGAAAATAATAAGTAGAGGCTTCCAGTAGTCTATTGTACACACAAACACTCAATTTTACATTTATTTGTCTGGTATTCAATTGATAATGTTATCAGTAATATTTATTATAGATATGGAAAAAGTATATGGCTGTGTAGTTGCTTTCTTCATTATTGTTATCTATTATATGAAATATCTCACAACTGCAGCGGATTTGCAATGTTTGATTAAAGTGAACGGAGTTAGTTGAGTTGATAAGATTACAAGACGTTTGCAAATGGGAAAAACACTCAAAACTATTTGTAGACGGGGTCAATTTAACTCTTCTGTAGAAGAAAGCTTACAATATATAATATCAGGTCCTAACCTATCTAATCGCCGTTTTTTCACACTGACCACCTGTAACATAGATAACTTCGGTTTGAGCTGGAATCTCAAACACAAATAAATTGAACAAGTTATTCTTTCTTGAAAATCAATTATTCACTTGTTTTTTTGTAGTTTATAAGCATGGAGACACATATCTTTAGAGCTTCTCCGGTCGTTAGTCCGGAGTCCACCGCTCACCCCTCAGAAGTGTAACAATAGTATTACGATCGGCTCGACCTTGGACGGTGAATTCCATGGCAGCTCCGTTTGTACTTACTTACTTTTCCTTGGATATTTTCGTAAGTGCACGCACTCATGAAAAAATTGAAAATTTGAATTATTTTCCAATACGAAATCCTGTGATGATATTTTCCATTGCTGATTCTTGCGGTCTGACACAACGGTTAACTTAAATGTGTACTATGAAGAATTGCAAACGATGATGGAGAAACCCGCAATTAAAAAGCCGAGCCTGTCAAACACTCTTCACCGTCTGCACGACAACGTATGACAACACACAGACTTTCTCAGAGACTCTATCACCCACCGCACTCGCCAGACCTTGCTCCACTTTTCTCGGAATTTCAATAACTTCCTTCAAAGCATTCATTAATTCTTAACTAACTTCAAAGCATTAATTTCTGTTTGCGAGAATTTACAGCACAGGCATTAACAAACTCCTGTTAAAATAGCAAAACTGAATAGATAAGAAGAGATGAAATCAGTTATCGGTTCCTTCATTTATTTTTCTGCTTCTGGATGTACTTCGATCTAATAATAAACATAAGCGCAGTCCGATCAGTCGAGTTTTTTTAAATAACGTAAACTTCCAGTACCTACTTGGGCAATACTGAGTTTCTGAAACTGGCCACTTACATTAAAGTTAAAGTAATCCCTATTTTTGAAGACTGAACTCTAGGACTGTAGAATACATTTTATTATTGACGTCTGTCATTTGGTTTTTCTTTGTGGTGTCATCTTTAAAATTTCGTAGATTAATTGGATAAAATTTTCAATGTACGATTTTTTACAATGTTCTCTGTGATTTTAAGTCAACAAAAGAATTGCTAAAGACTTCAATTAGCTTTTGGTGATGAAGCCCCAACTCGTAGCTTTGTGTACTGGATTCAAACGTGGACCTATTTATCTCCAAGACGATTAACGTGAAGGCCGGCCGGCGACAGCGCTAACAGAAACTAACATTGATGCTGTACGACAACTAATTTAATCAGACATAAAAATTACAAGTCGGCAAATTCGTACAACATTGAGCAATGGCATGAGCCAAGTGCAAAATATTTTGCACATACACCTGAAAGTTCGGAAAGTTTATTCGAGATGGATACCGCATGAGTTAACAAAAGTTCAAAAACGACAGCCCGTAGAGTGGGGTGTGATAAAATCATTAAAAAAATTGGATGGAAGGCAATTAGTAGTATATGATATCGTAATAGGAGACGAAAGCTACTGTCTCGAACCTATTGCACAAATCGCGGAGCAGCCCCTATCCAGGAGCCTCCTCGAAAAGGGACCAATGCGGTGAACCCGCTGTGCGTGAATCTGGGAGCGGAAACTCGGGCTGATCTGGACGGCTGGACTAATACTTGAAGGAGTTTGGAAGCGTAATGCGACCTAAGGAAGCGGGGGTAGGTAAGTACCTCATGTTACCTATCCTTAGAAACGATTCGCTGGCTTACCCGATCTCGGGTGGCAAGCCGAGCAAAGGACGCCACGAATCCGCGATAATTCCAGTTAAGAATTGCCACTGCCTTAGGTAGAGGATCGCGCAAGCGACTTGGAACCTGGTACCAGACGGGGGATCGGAGAAATCTGATCGCATCTGGGAGGGAAAAAGGGCGCGAGTTGAAAGCCACGCTGGGCTTGAAAATTCCCAGTGCCTCGCAGTAGGAGTCGGATTCTTACGGGCTGAGGTGGAGCTTGGTAAGTAGATTTGTCTACGTCCCCAAGTCTCCGTGTTTCGCCTCGGGGTGATGTAGTGATAAAGTTCGTTGAAACACTCCGAGGCGGATGAGTTCGCCCGTAGCAGGTGACATATAATAAATAAATCAGTGGAGTGAGTTTTTCCTTCGGAGGATTTGCCGACGCAAGTCAAGAAAGGTCGAACCCCACTGGTAAAATGATGGTTGCTCCTTTTTTTTTAGCAAGACATGACAATTTCACTTGAAAACCAAAGTAGTCACTCCAGATTGATACGTTAACATTTTCTTGCCCAGTGTTTTATAAAATTCTCCATCACGATAATCATCCGCCCACTCTGCTAAGATGACGATGGCGTTTTTGAAGATCTCAAATGTGGAACTTACGACGCATCCCCAATACAGTCTGGACCATGCCACACTGCAATTTCTTTTTGTTTCCAAAAATTAAGGATAAACCTCGACGTATACAGTTCACGACCCCAGAAGCGGCGCGGCGGTGATAGCGTTCTGAGAAGCCATCGAGGACACCTCTAAAGAAAGCTGGACTAACTGCTTTTCCCAATGGTTTCAAAGAATGAAAAAGTTATAAGTTGGCAGGGAGAATACTTTGAAACCACTAAATACAATATTAACATTATAAGTGTTTTACTTTATCAGAATCTGACAGAATTATGGCATTTTTCCTTAGTAACACCCAATCCTTTGCACCATATAGTTAATACTTACTGTTTCCCAGACGCTGGCGGTGTTCTCAGTCAGGTAGATGTTGTAGTTGATCTTGACGGGTTGCCGCTCGCGCAGTTGGTGAATGCGAGCCAAAGCTCTCGGCTCGGATAGAGTCGGAGGAAGGAAATTGGGAGCGGCCGGTGCTAATGCCGGCACGCAGCCCCCTCCTGCCATCAGCGCGCATAGCAGCTGCCCTGTAAAATCAGAAAAACAATGTTTAAATGTACAAAACTAGAAATTAGGACACTTTAAAACATTCTTTGTATATCTATACAAAGATTCAAAGGTACAAAGAATAGCGATTCGTATGCCAATTCAAATGAAACGATGAGCTACGAGGTAAGGCTAAAAATCCTTAGACTGTCCAAGATTCTAACTAGTCTCTATGACAACACAGTAAACCTACAGTTGTTATACAGATGGAAGAGCAACCCTTTGAGACACTTCGTTTTAAACAGAGTAGTGATGTGGAACAGTTCTCCGAGTGCAACAATAAGTTCAACCGGTGACAATGAATTTAAAAACAGACGGAGCTGCCAAGGTATTCACAGACCAGATTCGGAGCCATCATAATACTATTGTTACACTTCTAGGGGGGTGAACGGTGGACCCGTACTAACACCCGGCTGTGGTAGGTTTAGGACAACTGTCTCGCCACATGTGAGCATACACCTTACCACCCATTCACTCCTCCCTTCAAAGTCATAGAATTTGAGATCGCGGTTTTAAGTTTTTTTTCTAGGAAGTACTAAATTATTTTCCTTGATAAACCAATATCCTTAAAAAGGTGAAACAGTGATTTGGCTGGGAGGCCACGAGCGCCAACTTCCACCAAGTGAAGTTGAACAGTTAAGCCTGGCATTTAGGAGATTGTGATTTGTACTCATGGTCTGTTGGGGTATTTGATTCCCATGGAACAGTTAATTCTACAATAAGGGCCATTTTCCCAGATGGGGAGTAAAGAGTTGTATCTGGATGGAGAGCTGTGTATTCGAGACTTTCAGAGAATTGATACTGCTTAGAGATTGAATCCACCTCCAGAATACAATCTGAAACTTTCTCGATTATCGAGAAAGGTTTAGTAATGGGATGTTTTTTTTGCAATTAGAGCCATCCTGCACAAACTGTCTTGGGGGTTTGTGTACTGTCAGACCCTTGATGACATGAGCCACTGAGAGGCTAATTACCTCGTGAATAACAGGAAGGACGTCATGGCGGTAAGGTATACCGTTTTTGATCTAAGGCCACCTTGCAGTCAGCTAAAATATGTCTAGCTGTACGAGGGGTATTGCTACAAAGTAGACATGAACTGTCCTCTGAATAGCTACGAGCGAGGTTATTGGGGCCTGGAAATGTATGCTGGAAGGCATTTAAATAAAAATTCAGCATCTCTGGTGTCGAGTCATACAACATTACCTTCCAGTGCATTTAAGGAGGAATGTAAAAGTCCCGAACTGCCGTCCAGTCATTCTGGCATTGAAGGAACAACAGTATGAGCCATATTATTTCTGTTTTATCTTCTCTTAAGAAAGACTTTTTTAGGTCCACGTCGCTCATGATCCTGACATACTCCAGACCAATGCCATTCTGGCTGATTCCAGCAAGAAACTTTTTGTGGAAGTATACACGGGCTCGTAGGTAATTTGATTCACTACGGCCACTCACTGCATACTTCGTTATTGCCGGATCCTTAGAATAACACAGAACCGAAGTTTTGGTTATTCTGGATTTGATATAAAGCAGATAGGGCAGTTTTAGAGCTAGCCCTTAGCCGAACCGGCTGAACCAACCGGTTCGGCTAAGGACAACCAAATTTGAAGCTAGTCACCAGCGCACCAAGATGAAACAATTGAATAAGTGAGGTTACTAACCGTGGTTGTTGTCCGTGTGCGTGGGTGTGTTTGGAGGCGATGCGTGTGGCTGCGCCGCAGGGACATCAGGACCACCACAGAGGCCCGGCACCCAGGCACACCGAGAAACATTCCGCCTCCCCTTCGCTGGCGGCTGAGCGCTTGCCTCCCGACATGCCCAGACAGCCCTCCGCCTCACAGCATTCCTCTAAACTTTCACTGCAACAAAAACATTCCAACATGAGAGCAGCGGCGTAGCTGGCGGCACTTTCTTGTAGGTGACATTTAAATATAATTTAATTTGTAGTCAATGGAAAAAAAACAAAAAAAAACTGTCACAGTGTGGGGGGGCCCTCTGTATCTCGGACATATGCGATGACAGACTGATCTGATCCGAGTGTATCGCGGTATTGCGGCATTATGCACGCGGTGAAAACTTCGGATGGATGGTTATCTGATGCGCCGGTCGGTCTATCGGCCCTTGGTCAATAACAAATAGCTGAGGGGATATGAATACATAGCAAATAACTGTTATAACTAGGCTCACTCGTATATACCAGTATCAGTACGTACTTTAATCCGCTAACCCAAGCTGTATTCTTCGATCGATTACACTGCTCGATGAAGATGGGATATAAGATGTCCATATTGTATCCACCCCGTGTGTTAACACCTCCGCTTGTAGCTAGGGAATCCGTCTGTTTTTGTTCCTCTACGCGTCTAAATAAAGAATGTAAACAATTCGCTGCTGCTAATGCCAAAACGTGTTTTTCAGCCATTTGACGTCCGCGAACCCTGGCATGCTCTTTAGAAATGTTGGCAATGGACCAAAAATTACATAAATAACTTTTAATGCAGACATTTAATAGATTGGAATTACAAAAGTAATAGCAACAATGTTACGATTGCACATGAGTCTACTTTAGTTTAAGGACTTAGCGGCCTTAAGTTCAAAGATCCGAAGTCTTAAATATGTCGCTTAAAATCGCAGTACTTCACTGCATGCACATGATTTAATTTAAGCTCTGTCAGAGCAGGCGCTTCTGTCATTAAAAACCACTCAGGCAAGGTTGGTGTAAAAATGGCTCCCTGACCACTAAAGAACTCATGTTTACATTTATTATAATAGCAGCCCAGTGAGCTGAAGTTTTACTAATAAAGTTGTTACTTTTGAAGTCATAAGTAACATTCCTTTCCTTGGGGAATAGCCACACATATATATGAGTTTGAGTTTTTGTTACATAGCTAAGTTTATCAAGATGTGCAATGATTGTTAGCAGTCAAATAAATATGCGGAATATCTTTGTGAACATTTTCTTCATACTTTATTATAAATCTGTGTATTACATAGGACGGGCCATATAGTCTGATGCATGGTGTGCGTTTGTTTGTTTGTTTGTTTGTTTGTCCGTCCAGACTTCCCTTGGTCCAATCTAAACCAAATTTGGTATGCAGCCTCCCTGGGTGACCCTAAGCACCACCAGGTGGCAGCAAATTCGATCTGAGTACCGAAAGTGCAGGTGCATCCTGGTTTTTTTGGCCTGGAGGATAGGTTGACCGATAGGTTAAGCCAAGCATAGTGTATATGGGTATTTTTGGAATCGTGGTGACGAGGGACACTTGTTAGAATATGTTTTAAGCCATTTTGGATAAGTCAGGGGTTACGAATCATAGGACGGGCCAAAGTTGCAAGCCAGCTTGAGCTAGCATTGCTTTAATTTTTTGTAGTGATGCGCAAATTAAGAAATAGCATCGACTTAATCACGATTCTCGAGTCGTCGACTTTTGCATTTATATTCATTAAATGAAATATCGTGTCAAATAGTTCCTTTTTATATGTAGAATATAGATATATTTCAGCACCTAAAGCAATATAATATCAACTCTATCTTATTTATTTAATGAAATGACATCATAGTTAGTTGAATGGAAACAAAGTTGACTCTAATGCAATCAATATCCGTCCACCGCTTGACAAAAATCTGCTCGAGTAAAAAGTCTACTACAGTTTCTGAATCGGTTGTGTAGTTAAACAAAGCTTAAAATGCGTTTATTTCTAACGTCGGCGATCCGGCGGTCAAAAGCTCTCAAACGCGTTTTGTAAAACACCTGATCAATGGCGTTTTAAGCATATTTTTATTTCTGAGGCGGTAAAAGATTAGATAGCCAGGAAGAAAAGGGTCTAAGGAGAAAAAAGCTCATCATTATTGATACCTACTTAACGTTTATGCAGATACATATATTGCTTAATTTATTTAATTTTAATTGTTTATCATGATGATGAATTAACAGTAAATTTCATTCGAGGGTAGTTTA
>JAOPUG010000174.1:6668616-6678726 GCA_027564375.1 Micropterix facetella
TCGAAAAAAACTCCCAAGTCCTTGACTTCAGTCACTCTAGGAAGTACACACCCAGCGATGGAGTAATCATACATCATCTGGAAAAGGTGCAGCGAAGGGCAACCGAAATGCCAGTGGGCCTGAAGAATAGAAATTATGAAGATCGCTTGAAATTACTTGGACCGACTACTCTCAACCTAAGAAGACAACGAGGGGACCTGATTGAGACATATACAATTCTCACAGTTATTACGATGTACCTGGGCCAGAGACTATTTACAAATTCACTGTCAACACAAATCTTTGAGGTAATAGCAAAACACTCAACCGTGCAAAATATATATCTAATCCTCTTAAGAATGTTCTGCAAAATAAAGTGATAAGTGCAAGCTATGTCAATCAATTCAAAAACAGTCGATTTTTACTCAAAAACTTGTTAATATTGTCTATGGCTAGCTTTACAAGATCTGATCTGGACGTATCGGCAAAGCTGCATGTCCAGAATAAATAATAATAATAATAATATGAAGTGATGACTTAAAATACCCAAAATGTAATGATTACTTAAAAATTACCTTTGCGGCGAGGAACAGCGCAGCGGCCGCTATGGCATTCCTGTGGAAATGTGTGAATGAATGGAATGCATAGAACCTGTGCATATACACAATCGCCGTATTGATACATAGCTGAGAACTGAATAAAAATAGTTAAGGAATATATTAATTATATTAGTCCGTCTCTTGAGGTAGGTGTGGGCAAGTAAGATTTATGACTGTAGTAAATTTCATGTTGATGGCTTTAAAACTGTCTGAGATTAGCGATAGTGACATACAGACAGTTGAGTTTGTCAACTGCTAGGGGCGATCCCAGCCATCTAGGAGCGTTTAAACGATCTGTTTGTTATATCACCCTAGAATGAAATACAGACATATGAAGACGAAGACAAATCTTCGTATCGACTCAACCTCAGCCCGTAAGAGTCCAACCAGTATCGCAAGGCACTGGGAATTTTCAATCCCAGTGTGGTGTCCGTTGCACCCTCTCAGATTTGATTAGATTTTCCGACGTCCCGTCTGGTCGCGAATTCGAGTCGCTTGTACGGTCTTCTACCTTAAGTAAGCGGCAATTCCTCACTGAAATTATCACAGATCCGAGGCGCCTTTTACTCAGCTTGCCACCCGAGATCGGGTGGCCGACGTATCGTTGCTAAGGGTGGAACGCAAAGCAGGTTTCACTGGATTAGTCCCTCTTTAAGGAGGCTGCAGGATGGGAGTTGTGCCGTGAGTTGGGCGTAAACAAAATGGCCATTTGGCCCAGGATGCACATGCCATACAAATATACAGACAGCAGTCTCAGAATTCCGTATATAAGTAATCCAGCAAAACAAAATTCGAACATTTCAGGGGCAATTTAATAGTACTGGGCGGTCGCTAAGAAGCAGTGCTCCCCCTTGGTGTAATGTGCTGCCGTAAGTCATCCTGTACTGGCTCTTACAGTTATAATATGTTCCAAATCAGTTGAAAATGTTTGTCAGCAAACCCAGGTACTTTTATTTTCCACATCGGTGAAATCCGTGTGTACTAGCCAACTTTGCACAATGCAATATTCATAAAATCACAGACAAATGAGATGTTAATGTTATAAAAGACCTATTATCTTTTTCTGCGCACTCTATTGGTTTACCCCTTACAGGCAGAGCCTCCCGAATTAAAATAAACCCTACCGGCTGGGTTTCATGCGATTCGCCGCACGGGCAAGTTGTTTTTTTTATATAAAATAGTAATAAAACAATGATAGATACGTTAACAATTCTTTGTAATGATAAGTAAGCTTCATTTTGACATGAATTTTGTAGACGTACTATTTTTATTTTTATGATATGCCTGTTATACTAAATTATTTCAGAATTTTACCAAAAAAATCAATGAAAATCCACATCTTTTAATTTTTTTAAGGTCATTGCCGTAATTTAGTAAGTACAAACGGAGCTGCCATGGAATTCACCAACCAAGGTCGGGCCCATCATAATACTATTTTTACACTTCTGAGGGGTGAGCGGTGGCCTCCGGACTAATGTAAATCTTTAACCGCTCAAAAATGACACTAAGGATATCCCCGTCCGTTTTTTTTAGTAGCGTGGTTTGGGCCATTTCTTTTAGCATATTACAAACATCACGTGATTGGAGTACTGGAATTATGCAACCGTGATCTGTGACTAGCCAATACAGGAGAGGAGACGGCTGCACAAATATCACCCACACAGGCACTACGGCTATACCTGCACATTTTAGTGAGTATTCACAGCGAGCGATTCAACCAGTGTATCATTAGATGCGTTCAAGGGTGGACGTCCATGCTGTTATGAAATGGCGGGTCTTAATGGCCAACTCGTGTTATCATGGTCAGCCCCGACTCACAGCTTAACTGCCATCCGGCGGTCTCCATAAAGAAGGACTGAACCTGGTGAAGCAGCGCTGATCTGGGAGAGAGGACTTCGGACGGCCCTAAGTAATCGGTGCACTGGTTTGTTTACCGTCCTTTGCTTAATTGGCGAACAGTCAGGAAACTATGGCAGCGTAATGCGACCTAGAAAGTGGAGGTATACATATACCTCAAGATGCCTATCCTTAGAGAAGACTCATCGGCCACCCAATCTCAGGTGAATATATTGCCGAGTAAAGGTCGCCACGAGTCTGCAATAATTCAGTACAAATTCTTAGGTAAAAGCAGCACAAGCGACTTCGAACCTGCGACCAGATAGATGGTCGGAGAAATCTGACCACATCTGAGGGCGAGAACACTCGGGCCTTACTGGGTTTGAAAATTCACAGTTGGCGGTGGAGCTGGATTTCTGGATTGTATTGTTACCATTCCTTATGCTCATCTCGAGACGATATACTATGGCTTCGAAGGGAGAGTGAGTGTGTGGTAAGGTGTACGCTCATATATGGCATGACAGCTGTCCTAAACATACCACAGCCAGTCGTTAGACCGGAGTCCACCGCTCACCCCCCAAAAGTGTAACAATAGTATTATGATGGGCCCAACTCTGATTGGTGAATTCCATGGCAATTCCGTTTGTACTTACTATAAAGTTCGTTGAAACGCCTCGAAGTGACAGGTTTGCCCGAGTTTGTTATGAAACGGCAGTACTGCTATAGTCGGGTACAATTTATTATGCAGATTTTCAGTGGCAAAACCTGCAACTGCCAGCGCCGCTTACCGCAAGCGTAAATATTAAAAATTGTATTAGAAGAAAACATTTCAGAGCAATGTATGTAAAAATAATTATACCTTTTCAGTATAAAAAATTGAGCTGTATTGCTTTGAATATTTAGAGTTTCATGGTAAAATCATCAGAATTAAACACCAATTACTAACTACATAAACATATTCCTTATAAAACTCCCTGCAAGATATTGCAAGTTGCAAATATGATACAAAATATAATATAAACAAATGTGACATTACTTTGGATTTGTATAAATATTCAATGGCCGCCAATCCACCTGTCATGCGATAATAAAGACTAAAAATAAATTTGGGACCAGTTTAAAAAGTTTCCTCTATAAGTGTAAAAGTAACTGGGTTTGTTGACAAACATTTTCAACTTAGGAATACACTAGTTAGTTGCTCATTAGCATGAGCTCAAAAATACAACCAAGAATGCATCGTAACGATAATCACTCATGATTTGTAGAATAATGCTTACACAGATAGATGCAGAGAGCAATAATGAGAATAATTTGAGACACGAGAAATACATAATCAGCAGAAAAGCTGCACTTTCGTGCAATGCGTATTATTTTAGTTTTTTCCCTCATTTCTGCATTTCAACGGAAGGATGCAGTAGATGTGCGGATAACGCATGCATTTAGTGCGTTATTAGCCCTATTTTTGGGCTGCAATGACCTAATTTACAAATCCGCAGACATGACATTCGCCAGGCCATAACCTCAAACCGCGCAGATCGAGCACAGACATGGAATTACTGTTTTGCGATCACCATTCGATCGAACGGAGAAACGGCATCAAAACACATGCATGCTTGCGTCATTATCCACATGTTGCGATCGCCCGATTCGCTGGAAATCTGGTGAAAGAGGCGACTCGCAAAGCATGCGGATTTCGACCGTTTAAACGACCCCCGTCCAGTAAAACCGCCGCATAACCGATAGATCACGTCGTCCGGCGTTGGATCAACGCGAAAAGGACCCGTTTTGGCGGTTATTACGCGTTCGCGAGACGTAAATACGTTAGTTATCACTTGACAGATCCGTCGCGTCTGGGTCGAAAAGGATACACTTGCAGGCGCTGTCCCATGTCCTGGATGAGATTGGCCGCCTGCTGCCGGTGCGACAGCTCCTTATCTGCATCTAAACCGCATCTCCTGCTTGGCGAATTCAAAAGTTTCTCTCTCGTAAAGTACCATTTTTCCGGGCCAGCCATTGAACGGTTGATACACCAACTGCCCACTTGAGGGCGCTGAGCGCGGCGGTCAGTTCCGGTTACTAAGAACGGGACTCTATCGCACTAAAAAAAACAAACATGAAAACGTACGACATGTTTAACGATGAATATAAGAGTTGGTTTACAGTAATTTTATCGATAAATATTGCATAAAAGAGAAAATAAAAAATTATAATTTTGCTTTTTTAATAAAATAGTGCGCAATGTTTTCCAGTTGAATTGTCGATTTTACAAAAAGTATATTCTAAGAAAACCACACCAACACATTTATTTCAAAACTTTCCTTTTAAACTACTATCTATTTAAGGTTATTTATACATATAAACATTTCAGAAGAAAACAAATCTAGAAAATATATATTTTTTTAAATTCAACAATTTTAAAAAATGTGTAAAATGGTCTCTTTTAATTCTCAATTGAATTTTTATGAAGAAAACATTTATATTGCATAGAAAAATGACTTTTTTCATCGTAATTTAGTCTTATATATCAATTTCAGCGTCTATTCCCCTAGAAAAGGTTTTCAATTAGGTATTTTTTAAAGTGAAATACCTCTGTATACCCCTTTTAGAAATAAAATATTTGGTTACATGAAGAAAACTCCGACAAAAAGGGTAGTTTTTTATAACACAGGTCGACGTAAGTCTGGCGAATATCTGGGCGACCCGGTGCGCTAAGTGAGACGATACAGATTAAAACAATTTATTTCCCCCTACCCTTTAAAACTCAATCCTCTGTTTGTACTACAGGAAACTAACCATGCAATGACTGACATAGGTACCCTTTATTGCTCGTCAATGGTACCGCATATTAAATCTGGTATTAACTCATTTCGGCCAAAAATATGAGAGAAACCCATTTTAATAATCAATGAAGCAATTATAACTAAGGCATATGTATTTAGTTGATGAGGCGTTTTAAGTCGCGTACAGATATTAGCAACACAATACGTAATGCAACGTTCGTACTGTGTGTATCTACTGCAATACCCTGCAAGCATCTTTCCGCCGTTTACCGCGAGCACTCGTTGCAACATGACGTCCAAACAAGCTATCGCCAATAACAATAAATTCGCCACACTGATCATTTAAAGCAGAGGTACCCAATTATTTTTGTCTGGTACACTACTTGCCAATAGTTTTGGTTTTCCGTTGACCCCTGCCTGCATTATATTGAATTTTAAAGCTTGTTACCTTTAAATGTATTTTAGACAACTGACACAGTGCTGCTCAGTTTGCTAGTGTACAATGGATGACGTACAATTTTAAATCATATTTTTATTTAAATGTTCTTAAGTTTTGCAAGGCGTACGTTCATTTCTCAGCAACCACGACCTTGAAATACGAAGCATTTAAGGAAGCCAAGCATAACTATACAATAAGCGCTATCTCGCTTGCTCGTTCATGTGATCCATCTATTCTACTCGTTTGCACAGACATCCGCTCAAACGGCTCTGCGTATTTACATATATCGCCTGCACCTTCCCTCGTTAGTCATATGCGTTGGCCTCCTCAAATCAACTAGTGATATAATTTTAGAAGTATTCATTTCTTTCCACTACAATTGTGACGCGCGCGTTTGTTTTTTGCGATTTATGATAATACTATGCTGTACACATATTTTAGATATAATAAGACATTTACGGAATGGTTAAATGTTGATGATGACTTGCCTAAATGTGGTGTACTCACGTGGTCCACGCCATTTATATATTGTGCACAAATATTTTTTTTTCTGCTGACATGGATCCCCTGCAAGTGGAAATCGCCCCCTGGGGGTCTATATATACCACTTTGGGAATTACTGATATAAAGGGTTTCTTTTTTAAACATTCATGTTTAGGATCATAGTTAATATCGACTGTAATTTAAATTATTGATATAAGTATTTTTTCATGTAAGTATTTATTAAAACTATTCAAATTCAGGTTCCACGTTCGCGGTTATTTGTTTTTTTTAACTATGAACAATAGTCCAGGCTCAACGCTTGCAACCTTTGTTGTATTTCATGTTGTGTTACGAATAATATGTGTACGCAGATTTACCCTCATTTGTCTTTCTGCCATATGATTTATCGGCGCCATGTTATTAGCTAAACGTTAAACAAGCCCACGTCGCTATTCGTTGTGACCAAAATGGTATGATGTAAATCAAATGCGTTATCGTTCCGCCGATATTTTAGACAAAGCGAGAATGAAACGGTGCTCTACTCGCTCGTCATAGGAAAGAAAGGGATAGAAGACTTTTTCAAGTTGCCAAACTCCCGGATATCGTGTCGTTCTTGGTTGTTATTAAAAATCATGACAATTAATTGGATTCGAATTAAAGTTATTTCATTATATCACCATAATGTTCCCCAACCACGAATTTTTCGAGATATTTATCGAATGACAGCCACGCGATGAAAGCTCATGTGTTCATGCCTGCGTTCAGTGCAATACGCTCCCAAACACTATTGATTTTCACTAAGGGAAGCGACCGCCTCGATCAATAAGGTAGTGTTACTAAGTAGCGATCCATCCACTGAACGCAGACTCCCTTTAACGCGGTCGATTCTATATGTGTAAAATTTTGGCAATTGTCTGTCCTTCTATCATACGGATTTGGGTACATACCTAGTCAATAACGAATAACCACAGTGACAGACAACACAGCGTAGGGCAGATCGTCTGTTTATAATATTATAATGTTCTGCAAAAGCCTAAAAGAGCAAAAAAAACATTGGATTATGTCGAATATTATTCGCTAAGCAGATTCCTATTCAATAGAATAACAGAAATAATTTAGGGAAATTTCATTACTTATTCCTAGGTACCTAACAACGTAACTTCTTTTATCTTGTTTAATTAAACGCGATCATTTCAATGCCATTAGGGTAAATAATTGCTTGGCCGCCATTTAAACGCAAAAATGTATCTACTTAGAACGACAGGTGAAAGTATACACCTATTCTGCATAAATTATGGATTTGTTGGCAGCCTAGTATAGGTTAACACCTTTAAAACACTAACCCAAGTATTAAACCTGCGAATGTTGCGATTTATAATTTTAAAACGTAATAAATAGACGAATGTGGTATTAACGGTATTTTCCACACTAAGATGTGGTACATTTACGGTTATAAAAACGATTTAGTACAATCGACTTCAGCTGAAAATACTACATATATACCACATTCGTGTTTTCAGTTATTTTTTGTCTAGCGAAAGGAAGCGAAATATCCTTGTTAATTTTTTAAAATATGTTAAAGAATAGGACATCAAAAATCCACGATTTATGCGGATTTTTCTATACCCGGACCCAAAGACATATTATTATTACATAACTCCATAGTCGATACATCACCTTTTCTTTATGCAATGTAGTGAACAGCGATTATCGTATGTCGTACAATGTCGCTTCAATGAATTCAATTCTTTCCCTATTGCCCACGAGCACACCTAGAGTCGATCACCGGAAGCGCAATAACAAATGACGTTCCCCCGTTCTCACTACCGATATCACAACAGAGGCGGCGAATTCGCGGATGTTCCTGGTTACAAGCACGAAAACTACACGTTTTTTTGCTGTGACTGAATAATCGAATTTGTGTAGTTTTAAGCGCGTTGTGGCATTTCTGTGGCAGCGGCTGATTGAAATTGCGACGTCGCCATTTGCTTGTGATTGTGTGGCGCGGCGAGCTGGCGGGACGAAAACGGCGATCTGCAAAGGCACACGCGTAAGTCTTATCATAAACATTTAGCGCAGCATACTCGTCGATGAACGGTGAATCGAATAGTGGTTTTTTCGTCGCGGTCGCATTGACGGTTCAGCATTTATAAAACATTTTAAACGAACGCACCTCAGGAGCGATGTTAGTTCTCCAGCGATGGCCGACGCACCGCTGTAAACAATTCCGAACTGTTTATTTTTACGATCTCGTTTATCGCATTATTCCTTGTTTCGTCTAATTTAAACTTGTTTATAAATATAAATATGATTTTAAGCGTTCTAAAAAGTGTAAAATTTGTGTATTTTTATAGTTTTGCGATGTCATGTAGGCAAACGCGGGAATTTTCAAAATATTCAAATTTTTTTTCAGATATCACATTTGCGGATTGTGTAAATACAAAAAGAAAATATGTCGTATAATCCTCAAATAAAAAGGGTTATTCGACTCCCAAAGCCAGGCGTTGGACAAAGCAAGCAAGTGGTCAGAATGACGACGATGAGTACGGGCGCAAAAAATGCATCGCCAAAATCGACAACGCCGAGACTTAATAAACAGGAAATAAAGACGCCGCAGCAGCTTGAAGAAGATAAATTAAGAGCACAGGTAAAAAAAAACGTTCACTTGCACACCAAGGGTTCCATGCTTTATTAAGCTAGGTTTCTTAAGCGCGTGCAGGGGTCAATTTGTCGGGGCAGGGTGTCAAATTTCATTATTATAGTTTTTAAACTGTCCAAGATAATTGGCGGTAATTCATACAGACTGAAAGTGAAATTTCACTCAATTTTTATTTTTATTATTTTGCTTATTATTTACATTACTTACGGAAAACCAATTTGGTGCAGTAAGTACAAACAGAGCTGCCATGGAATTCACCGACCAAGGTCGGGCCCATCATAATATTATTGTTACACTTCTGGGGGGTGAGCGGTGGACTCCGGACTAACGACCGGCTGTGGTAGGTTTAGGATCATAAATGAGAAAGCGCCATGACAAATGAGAAGTTAGGTAGTCGTCATAGATCCAAGCCTTTCTAGGGCCAGACATTACTAAGGTATCTATTTTTGCCAGGTAACTACTGAAATGCTCTGTTGCAAAGAGGTATTTACCCTG
This sequence comes from Micropterix facetella, assembly GCA_027564375.1. NCBI lineage: Eukaryota > Metazoa > Arthropoda > Insecta > Lepidoptera > Micropterigidae > Micropterix > Micropterix facetella. The sequence continues at coordinate 6,677,887 of JAOPUG010000174.1, forward strand.
ATAGGTGATTTTCCTGCCGAGGAATTTAAAATGAAGATTTGGATCAATAAGGGAGATATTAGAGTCCTTATAGATCAATTTGGGGTCATAAGTAGTGAATTTTGTGTATACGGGCGAGTCTACGACAAAAATATTTGGAGGGTTTCACTCTTATACAATCTGACCAGTTGCAGAAAAGCTTCACTTTCTGTAACAGTAGAGAGAGCTGCTTGGGACTCCTGGTTATGAACTTCAGGTCGTCGGAAAAAGCGAGGCACGACGAGGTATACTGACCATCCGTTTTAAAGCGGTAACCCCACTTCTTGTCGAACTGTGTCAGGCTTTCTAGCAGGATGTTGAAAGAGAGTATAAATATTGTTGGAGACAGGCAATAGCCCTGAAATATGACAATTGAATACTGTATAGAGCTGGTAGTCCATTCTTGAGTTGTGAGATGGAACATCAGATATTTGTAGTAGGTGGTTACAATGTCACGCACCACAGGTGGGAAATTGTACCAGCGGAGTGCAAACTGGAGGAGACTGTGTCGGGTTGATCCAAAGGCGTTCTCTAGGTCGAGTCAGCATACGTCGATTTGGCGATCATGCTGTCTCGCATCCTTGATGGCAGCAGCAAGGAGAGAATTGTGGTCCAGACAGCCTGAGATGCCACGCATGAAGCCTTTTTGTACTAACTTTCCATGGTACTCATTCCATGGACTATCCCAAAAAATATTTTGGCCACAGATTTAATTCATATTTTAATAATATGACAATAATTAATTCATATTTTTAACAATTCTGATTACTGTTTTTATTACGTACTTGATTTAGGTTTTGTTTAAATAATTTATCATTTTTA
>JAOPUG010000174.1:7022930-7034390 GCA_027564375.1 Micropterix facetella
AAGTTATTGTATTATTTTAATTGCTGATTTATTTTGTTTAAAAAATGTTGTGAAATTCTTAAATTTTTATTATATTTACTCTAACTGGTTTTTTATATACTCTATTTTTAATAACAATCTGTGGAGATTTTTTAAAAATAAACGAACTATGAACTAGGAAGAAATTAATTTTGATAAGCAAAATGCAAGCTTTAGCGATCCAACATCTTTTTACCGGAGCCTCGTACTTTGTCGATTCCCTGAACGAAGTATACGCTAAGTTTCTTCTGAAAAAGTCATGTCCTGTCTCAGCAAGTGTAGCCCTTTCACTACTATTTCCTTCAACTTTAAACAATATGCCTGAACCACCCGGCAACTACCTCAATAACACTTCTCCCTCAGGTACATATACTAATATATCTATATTCTCCTTCACTCCTCACACATCGAGCTTCGTACGGACGCTTGTTCAGGCGGTGCATCGTCCACTTCACGCTTTTCTAGAATGGTCCAGCTAGCTATCTGCAAAAAGTTTTATACGTACAAAAAACTACAAAATATTGTTTATAATAATTTATTAATATTTTTTTTAGAACATTCACATGTGGTCTTGAATAAAAGGATGGCTGAGCGCCTGATTTAATGTAGCACGCTTAACCGGATCAAGCATGAGCATTTTCTCAAGCAGATCCTTTAACTGAGTCATTTTTTTAGATTCCGCCGAGGGCAGTCGTTGATGCGTCGGGGAAATTTCCGTCTGCAGATCCCGAGTCACCTTTATGCTTGTCATGACGACGATCTTGTCGCGTTCCGTAACCTTATCCACTTCGTGGTACAGGAAATTGCAGTTCTTGTCGAAGTGCTGATCCTTGAATTGCCCTTTCCTGATGATTTTATTCGGGATCTTCCCTTTCAGCTCCATGAAGTATTTTATCATTTGGTTGTTGCATTTTCCGCTGAAGAGAATTCGGCCAGTGGATAATTCATAAATCGTGCAAGCGGCTGACCACGTATCGATCGCATAATCGTACGGCAATCCGAGTATGATCTCCGGCGAGCGATAAAACCGTGACACGAGATACGGTGTGATTTCGTTATCGCTTATATGGGATGCTGAACCAAAATCGCACAATTTCAAATGGAGTTTACTTTCATTTACTAGAATATTGTCTGGTTTTATATCCGCGTGTAAAATCCCGGTTTTTTTAAGTAGTTTAAGGGCGAGTAGTAATTGTTGGGTATAACTACGGACCGCCTTTATGTGTATACCGGAGCTCTTACCGTATTTTTTTAAAACTTCTCGCAGGTTCATCGATAGCGGTTCTAGAACCATGCAGAGGTGCTGTTTGTGGAAGAAATGGCGGAATAAGCGGATGCAGTGGAAGCGGTCGTCCGGGTCCGCGTCGTTTAATTTCTTTAAAACGTCGAGCTCTTTCAGGCTCGTCTTGTGCATTATTTCATTGTTGCGGATGATTTTTACTGCGACGTCTTGGTTTCCGCGCGATTGATCGCGCGCGCGCACAACATTCGAAAACACGCCCTGTCCGGTGTAGCCGTAGACTGTGTAGCGGTTGTCCAAGACTTCGCCGACGCGGACGCGGTAATAGCCCTCCGCGTCATCCCAGTTGTCGGTTAGCGCCGGATTTTCTGCGGAGTTTTTCTGTTTCGCTACCACGCTCGCCGGGGAGTCGTGCGTCTCGGAAAAGTGGTCCTGTTCGGCAAATATGTCCCAATCATTGCGTTTCGCTCCGTCTTTTTTCGGAGTGGGTTTCGGTTTAGTTTCCATTTTATTAGAATCGTCGGTTTGCGATGTTGGCAGTGGCGGTGTCGTCGATATCTCAGTCGGTTCCGTTGAGTCTTCGTTGAATTGTTTAAGGATTTGTTCGCGCTGCTTCCGCCGTCGCTCTATTATTTGTTCTTCGGTTTCTTCTTCGATGTCGGAGTCTAGAGAGATGTTAATGTCGCTATCGCTGGATAAGACAGGGATTTTGGCGCCTTCTGAGAGGGAATCTTTGTAAGCGTCGTGATCGGCGTGGTCTTTGCGAGAGCGGTCGCGTCGCAGCGGGGACCGACGGCGATCGCGCGGTCGTTCATGCTCGCGATCACGCCGTCGTGGCGGTGGCCGACGATCGCGCTCGCGATCACGCTCACGCTCTCGCTCGCGGATCCTCCGCTCGCGATCGCGTACCCTCTCTCGTTCCTTCTCTTTTTCTTTCTCTCTCTCCCTCTGACGCCGTTCGCGCTCCGCACGCTCACGCCGCCGCTCCCTCTCTTGCTGCGCCTTTTTCTCCTCTTTCAAAATTACGTCACGCAAGTCTTCCTTTTCGCGGCGCGTACGCCGCCTCTCTCTATCGTCCGACCGTCGTGTACTCGCCTCCCTCACTTTAATCTTCTTCGCTTCAGGACTCGATTCATCGATCGCTATAACTTCATCTTCCGATTCAGTTCCTTCTGATAAATAAGCCCCTAAATGCGCCTGCAGTATCTCCTTCTGCTTCATCAGATCCTCAAGATTGAGCTCATCTTCCATGACGGCAACTTCTGGACTAGCGACGTCCTCCGGTTGATAATCGCTATCGCTCTCTGATGAAACCATTTCGAAAACATGTGTTGAGACTTTCCGATTTTCGTCTTTGTCAATGCGTACCACTAAATTCTTTTCGTCATTCTTTGGAGCTGCCTGCCCAGTTCTGGAATAAAAAAGAATTTATATTTTATTTGTTTGAAAAATTACCAGCATCATGGAAGTAATCCAGTTCCTTATTGACAAAGTTACAATGACCTAATGGGGCTTGTGCAGCTCGGGCCATATAACCATCTTGTTACACCCGGTCGGATATCTCAGGGCTCAAACCCCATTCGGCAGCCTCCCCGTAGAAGGACTAATCCGAGGAAACCCGCTTTGCGGTCAGACCTGAGGTAAGACCTCAGGTGGCCCTCGACAGATCGATGTGATGGTCGGTTTACCGGCCTTGTTCAATTGACCAATACCTGGGGGAGTTTGGAAGCGCAATGCAACCTAAGAAAGCGGGGGTAGGTAGGTACCTTAAGCTATCTATCCTTAGGATCATAATGGTTTCTGGGCTATGATGGCCGTTGTCAACTTCGAAGAGAGATCAACCTGGTGAACTCGGGCTGGAAACTTGGGCTGATCTGGACAGCTGGCGCACGGGGTGGGCAAACCGACCGTGCTGTCACTGACTAATACTCGGACGAGCTTAGAAGTGTACGCTTCTTAAGAAAGTGGGGGTAAGTAGTACCTCAAGCTGTTTATCCTTAGAAACGTACGTGGGCCACTCGATCTCGGGTGAAAGTTGCCGAGCAAAGGACGCCCCGTACCCGCGATATTCTAGTGAGGAATGTCGCCGCTTGAGGTAGAGGACCGCACAAGCGAACCTTAAACCTGCAATCAGACGGGTGGTCGGAGGAATCTGACTAAATCTGGGAGTCAGGGGGTGAGGCTGCCCGGACAGTGGTGGAGCTTGGTACGTAGATTGTCTACGTCCCCAAGTCTCTGTGTGTCGCCTCGGGGTGATGTAGTGATAAAGTTCACTGAAACGCTACGGGGTGGACGGGTTCACCCGTAGCAGGTGACATACAATAAATATCCTTAGAAACGATACATGGACCACCAGATCGCTGGTGGTGTGCCGAGCAAAGGGCGTCCCGTATCCGCGATAATTCCAGTGAGGAATTACTTAAGTTAGAGCATCGCGCAAGCGACTTCGAACCTACGACCAGAAGGGAGGTCGGAGGAATCGGACCAAATCTGGGAGTTAGGGAATAAGTCTAGCCCGCCGTGGCAGCTTGTTGCCTGGTGTCTCGATATTAAGGGGTCAGCTTCTAACGGGACGAGGCGAGTTGGACAGTGGATTTGTATCGTCAAAATTCTGTATGTTTAACTTTGGGGCGATATAGCGATAAAGATCATTGAAACGCCTCGGGCTTGCCCGAGTATATACTTGCCAGAGTATAGTCTTGCTTGCCAGAGTATAGTCTATACTTGCCAAATCAAATCCATATATGACAATGTTACAAAAGTATGCGACGAATATAGTTTGACTATGATCACCACAAATACCAAGTGTATGATAGTTAGTACAGTGTACATACACCCACTTACAGTTGCTGACAACTGGGATATGAACAAAGCAGATAAAATATTGCATTGAAAAATCCAGAATATGAAACATGAAAAAGGTATTCTGCCAAAGAGACATCAACCAACACTCGACGATCAGACTTTAAGATTCTACCTATACTCAATATTATTATGAAAGGATGAAAAGTTGCACACTTAGACAACTAAAGTTTTCGAATGTGGGTCTATCAGATGATGTGTTACGTCATCTGTAACATCCGTAGCCTCGTTGAAAATCTGGTTCCCATGAGATCACTGAAGTTAAGCAGTGTCGGGTGCGATCAGTACTTGAATGGGACTGCCGAGTACTGCTATGCGATATTATTAAAACCTGCTTCCGCTAAGATCATTGTCGTTAGACATTAAAGTAGCTGTTACCATGTGTGGTGTAAAAAATAAAATAAAAGAATGACTAAGCTTTTAGGCAAGAATATAGAAATACAGAAGACAATAAAGATCCGCAAGTTCGAATATTTTGCTCACGAAGACACAACATTATGCATATAATAGTTCAAGGTATCGTTTCACATGGCTCATTTTGACTTTTTCTAAATCCTACCGCAGGTTCGGTATATCCATATATTAAATAAATCAAATTACCTCAAATTCTCCACGTCTGAGAGGGACGTTTCGCTTTCAGACTTTTTCCTCCTGTGCTTCTTGCTTTTCTTCGGTTTTTTCTCTCGGTCGTCATCTTTGGGGTTCTGCTTCTTGTGTTTCTTGTGCTTCTTCTTCTTTTTCTTCTTGCCATTGTCCACCACCGGGTCTTCAGCTATCGGCTGAATCTTGGCAGGGCTTATATTCGTTTTGAAACGACGAACAACACAGGTTATGTCTCGATCGCGAAAAAACACTAAAATCCGATTGTTTTTCGAGCGCACTGCACCCAAACGCAACGATGATTTATTTTAAAACGATATCCGCACCGAAACTAGCAAATACGATCGAAAACTCAATCTTCAACGATGGATTGCAACCACACACGCCAAAAAATGGATGACATTAAGACTGGGCAAATCGGCGGCGGGAGAAGAACACGAGTACTGCAGTACGGTAAAACCAGTATGACCATAAATCACTCAAGTAAAAAGTAACGAGTATTCATAAATACGCATCTCGCCCACCACTACAATGAAACGTCAAAAAGAGAAACGGCGAATTTTTGCAAAATATTATTTTATATAATTTTTTAATTACGGCTTACCTGATCATCTTCGTAGATAAATTGGCAGGGTATTTCTTTGCGGATTATCTTGCCGAATATTGTATCGCCTCCCGGGGCAGCGGTTTGGGCTTTTTCTACTTCGCCGGCCATTTTGATTTGTGAATGTATATGCACACCATAGATTAGATATATATATGGAAGTATGATAACAACGGTATTTTTCTGAATATAATTTATTAGAAATTGATAAAATTAATAGATATTGTCAGAAAAAATGTTTTACTTCATTACATACATATCATATGTATTTAATTATCTCGAAAAAATACAACAACAGCTGAAGTGAACTTCTATATAATCAGAAAATACATAGCACTACTGCGTAGAGAACTTACACTGTCTGCCTCCCGCCAAAACCGGCCGTCTGTATGGGAGCAATTCTGTCGTACACATTTCCTTGTGGACGCGCGCAGAATACAATTACATTAACGCAGATTAAAACAAACACCAATCGGTAAATATATTATTCACCATGGCCACCATTGCACTGTGCCATTTACTAATGTTTAAACACCAGTAAAATAAAAAAAAAGCAGCAGATTTTTTTCGCTTCCTTGAAGATTAAATAAGGTATAGGTAGGTAAAATACCTACTTAGGTGCGTTTATTTATTTATGAAAAATATCGCACATGACCATCAACATAGTAGCATTACAAAAAATGCTGTTTCGTGTTATTGCGTTTCAAAGCTTTAAAAAATCGATACTTGCACTTTTAGGACACTTAAGACTCAATGGGATTTTACATTATTCTTCGTTAATTATTGCTAATTTCATTGCTTACAGGCTTATTATTTTCGATCCCAGAAACCTATTTTTACTACCACTTTTTAAGTTAAGTTTTTTTAAATGATAATATAGCCTGTTCATTGGCATGTATTACTTATATTTATTGAGTCTTAAAACAAAGTGATACGTTATTACCTAATTATTTTCAATCTATAATGTTACTAGCATTAATAAATTTGATAAAATGAATGACAATATTCAGGAGCATTATAATATTTTTTCATAGTAGTACTTACTTAAACGTAATTAATTTTTCCAGTGTCAATTATTTACTCGTAGTTTCACGTACAACTACTATTTACTTATTATTATTACAAACTAATAATATAGGTAGCTATAATCTTTGCAATGTGTTAACTATTCTCTTCTCATTCGAGTCATTGATAACCGAACAGTAGCATACCAATTAATAAGTAACATGTCTTTTCATAGCGGTATTTGTCAGTCTCCCATTTTCTTACTCGGAATTAAGTAATAAACATTGATTAATATAGAAACTAACTAATAAAGCTTTTCACAATCATTGTACAGACAACAAAAGTACAACTTAAAGGTTCTTTTTTATACAATTAGGTCTTTTCATATCGGTAATTATCAGTCTCACTAAATCTTTCTACGACGTAAATATCAAACATTAATTAACATTAAAGCTAATAATATTTAGACAATCATTGCACACGTAATAAAAATGAAGTTTTACTTAATTTCTTCTTAACAATAAGAAAAAGATTTTTTCTAACTTACAAGAAATGTTTGTGTAATACTTTTCATTTTGAATTTATTGATGGTAAAGAGGTACAAAGCTATCATCATTCTATTTTTTGGTTGGCTGCAGCAATTATCAAAGTAAAATACTACTTCTAAATCTTCAGAGTTTATTTGTTGAGACTTCTTTTCTAAGAATTTCAATATACATGAACCAATTTCTGTAACTCCTCTCTGCCCATGACCTTCGTGTCATTCAAAACAAGTGGTTAAACCAGTCATTAATTCAAATACAGGTAAATTATAGTAGCCAATTTCGAAATATAATAAAAAACGGACAATTATTCCCTTGGTGCTGGAAGGACTGCTTGTAAATCGTACACGCGACAACATAAAGGGAATTGGCTTTTTCCTTCTCTCGTTTTTCTCTATTCTAATCAAATCTTTCTCTTTGGTGTTCATCAAAACTCTTTTGTATTTTTGCTTTCCCTTCTCCGCTACTATTCTCATAGGACGCACAAATCTCACAACGATCTTTCTTTGGTGTGAAGATGGATATATTAAAATCAGTATGAAATATTCTAGTGAATGAAGTTTTGTTTAACGTACTTCTTAGAATTCTCAATGCAAGAACTTTTCTAATCGTTGTATAGCTGCGCTACAGTTCTATCACCTTCAATGAACTCCTGAGTAGTTTGAGCACGTAAGTAGTGGCTTTCCAATTTTGGTATAGAATTAATAAATGTATGCACATTATTCGTTCTACGCACAAACGAAATCAATTTGTGTGTTTACCTCTCATAATATCAGCAGCTACGAATCCTTGCGAGTTCGTTTTACCTCTCACAGTTTTAATTCTTCTGTCATTTATGTCCAACTTAGACTGGAAGAATTATTTGCAAACTCTAAATATGTATTTTCACCTTCAAAGAAAAACTCGCAATTAAAATACCGCATTTGCTCTTCTGGATTACAATTCCCATTTAGGTTAATTCTCTCCAGTGTGGCACTTTATGTAATCACGTCCAATAATTATGAAATAGAATTAACGAACATATTTATTAATTTTTTGGGTGCATTTAAATCTACATTTAAATCTGCATTTAAATCTACATCTACAATCTACCTGGTTGTTTTATCGATCTCGGACCAAAGCATTTCTTTTTAGTATTGATATATTCTACACCCAAATTTCCGTTACTTTTAGCAGCTTTTGTTGTAGGTTCCTTTCTCTTTCGGATTGAGTTAGTCTCTGACACGTTTGGAAATTTGGTTGAAAACGATCTGTGCGATCTGAAAACGATGTAAACATTTTAAATCGGCATTAAATTTGTCAAAATGTAAAGTATACATGAACACTTTTGTACACGCACTGAAAACTTCTTCAAGACATTTTTTAAACCCACAGTGCTGAAATACTGAATCTAACTTATGAGCCAGTGCCTCAAGCAACATATTGGGATTCTATAGCGATATGGTCGGTCACAGTTTTATCAGCTGTAGTTTAATCATGCTGTTCAGTTAAGTTTGTCAGTGCACATAAAGTCATCATCAAGCACCTCAGCTGTTATTGTTTCGTCACTGGGCATAGCATCATCATGTACTTCAGTTTATGTGTTGTCATATACTTCAGCAGTGTTAGAATGAAATGAACAATTATTAAACGAATCAAAATCATCAAAATGATCTTAACATAGAAAACTACTACATTTGTTGCAAGTCGCAAAAACTTCTGACGTGCAGGAAAGATATTCGCATGTACATACATGGAGTCTGCGACTTCATCGTCTGTATTTTTAGAGGGATACTTTGCAGTAGGGCTTTTTTTATTACTAGAAGCACTTTCTGAGTCGCTGTCATTGTTATTCAATGCTATCGAAATCATCCTTGTTGCTCTTTGCCTTCTCATCGTAAAAAATATGCAACGTAAAATAAATGCAACGATAATAACAAGCAATAAGGTTACATTTTAAAATAAAAGTGTCACCGAGAAAAATTAATTTAGCAGTAAAATATTATCTCAATAAATTCTGGAGCATTAGTATCAAGCGTAAATATGACTTTACCGACCACAAAAATCATTTAAAGTAAACAGGCAACATAGTTTTACCTCAAAAGGTAATTTTAATTATTGACAGGCAAAAAGGTAATAAGTCAACAATGTTACGCTATTAACTACTCACATTTGTCGATATTTTTCTAATTTGGCGTCTTATTTTGACTTGTTGTGACACAAGTTGACGTATAGTGGCGACAAATATTGAACAGCAACTGAACCAACTGAGATGTTACTTTACTACCTGTTGGCGGGAGGGGAGCGCGGGAACAGTCTCAACATACCTTTAATGTCATCTAGCGGCGAATACATGAGACAAAAATATGGCTGTTTTAGCAGTTTGCAGAATAAAAAATGCACTTTTTGAAAACATTGATAAGTCAAAATCACGATATTTTGAGATGCTACTATGTTGATGCTCATGTGCAATATATAACCATTCATTTAATAGCGATTTATAATGCTATTACCTTAGTATCTGGAAACTTTTATCTAGTTAATTACCGTGAGTATGTGCCTATGTACGTCAATCATGCGGAGCTTATAACGCACCTGTCGTCTGTGGGCATACATGGAGATTTGTTGAGGCTGATAGCATCCTACATAGTTAAGCGAAGGCTGGCCGGTGTGGTTGGTGGATTTAAATCTAGTTTTTTTTATATTAAGTCTAGTGTTCCACAGGGATCCCAATTAGGGTCATTACTTTTTAATGCCTATATAAACGATATCGGCATTTGTTTCAATCACTGCGAATCACTATCCACTCTATGCATATGATTTAAAAATCTTCATGGGAGTGAAGAACTATGACGATTGTCTATTGTTCCAGGAAGATCTGAATCGTTTGACTTGTTTTTGTGAAAAGCTTAAACTTTCTGTAAATGTTTTCATAAAATCTCATTCTCACGAAACGTCAATTTGATTCACTTTAAGTAAGTATATAATTTGCAATGATAAAGTAGATAAAGTCCACGATCTGGGAGTCATCTTTGATAGTAAGCTTTTATTAGATAAGCAAATAGATTCAGTCGTCAACTGAAACTACTTAAAAATATACATTCTATGAGAATGGTTTATGTCGCTTACGTACGTAGACTGCTTGAATTTGCTTCTAACATTTGGTCTTTGCAGTATGCTACATACAATCTAAGGACTGAGCGTATACAAAAATTGTTTATACGTCAATTAATTTCCGCTCATTTTTATCCTGTTTGCCATACGCTGAAGGACTGCATCGCTATGGTTTAGACACATTGGAGGATGGACGACTATCATCAGATATGTCGCTCTTACACAAAATAGTTCATTCTTGGTTGGATAGTCCATATCTTCTGAGTAGGGTAAACCTTCGAGCGCCTTCCCGTCTAACGAGCGATTCATTAACATTTCACTTACCAAGGTACAACACCAAGTATGGTGCCAATTCGTTATTCCCACATGATATGCATGCATACAATGTAGGATTTAACGATATTCACATATTTAACCACAACAGTAGTCGATCCTTTGTTAATGAGATACGCAAGAAGCTGGAGATTAGATTGAATTGAATTAGCATCCTGCATTCCCACATGTACTCACATGCACATAAAATCTACAGATACACATGCACACACACACACACACATACACACGCTGTCCATCACACAAACATACACCAACAACTATTAACTAACATCCATATAGGTACATACACATAGCAAACTTCTAAATTAAAAAATCTTGTTTTTATTTTTGTTATTGCTTTATTTGTATTAAATAACACATGCCGTATTCCTTATTGATATATTGTAAATAATTTAAAACATCATTGGCTTTGTGATCGTTATGTTTTATGTTTAATTGTAATTGTTATGCTGTTTGTTTTTTATAAAATAACATCCCAAAGATGGGCTGTGTAATTGCATGCGCGTGTGTGTATCGCCGCGGCGTGCGATGCAGGTGACTTTCAAAGATGGGCGGTTATTCAGAAATACCGCGTTATTAATAACCAATTATGGGAAATGCAGAATTTTATTACTATACTTGATGTTGAGGTAGGGATAAATATTTCTTAAATATGGGTTTACCTAGTGCGGAAATGTGCATAACATAATTTACCATAATATAATAACCGGTCATAAAGTTAATTTGTCGAAATAATTAACCGAAATATAGTTTATTTTTTAAGAAAAATTTTACCTATATTTTTCACACAATGAAGACCAACGTTATTTAATATAATGTTATGTTTTATTGAACCAGTATTAAACCAAAAAAAATATGAGTCCACTATACATGGGATTTAAGCCCAGTGTACTATAATGATGTTCAGTGGCAGAAGCGACCGAGGTGCAGCGACTCGACAATCTGTTTTAAATCATTCTGTGCCATAATAACCAGCAGTGCGGTCCGTATGCGATATGGATGTGTGCCAGAGATCGGTGCATTGTCGCCATGAATGTCAAATACTTCATGTGATGTGCGCGCGAATAATTTCAGTTGGAGTCGGGGAGCACGGTTTAATGATTTTTGTGACAATTTTGATTACGAATCATTGCAAATATTTCAAAATATTGGAAATAGAA
>JAOPUG010000174.1:7836002-7846460 GCA_027564375.1 Micropterix facetella
TACCTATATAGTTTATGTAAAAATATCAAAATTGTTAAAATGCCCTACAATATTTCTGAGTTTATTGGTCCTGCTGTTTAGTGTGAAAGATCGGTTCAAAAAATACTTTAAAATGAAAATATCCTGTATAGCTTCAAGATTTTTTTCTCAAATTTTCAATCATTTTTGAAAAATCTGAAAAAGCTATATATTTAAGAAAGGTACTTACCCCTCTCTTAGTTACGACGGTTGAAAAATTGCCAAAAAATGTAATCGTAGAAATTTACATACATCGTCGCCTTAATTTAGAGTAATTCTTCCTTCAAATCCAGCAACGCGACATCCGCATAGTCGATTATCGGTAACATTAGGGGTGGACGCTAACGTTGTTTTCGTGGCAGTCGGAAAATAAAACGCTGTAACACGCCTTGGTAGTGAGTCATAGAGAAAAAAAATCGACTAATCTCGCCGCCTTGAGGCTCCTAAGAGAAAAATAATGTAAGTTAATATAATTTTATATTGAGAAATAATGTAACAATATAAATTAAGCCAAATAGTAAAAATCTAGCATAAATCTAGCATGCGTTCGAGAATAGAGTTTCGCATTCGACAAAAATCTTTGAGCGCTCTGTATCAAAGAATTTATGCCTCGTTCGCACTACTGCCGAAACGAATCTATTCCGTGGCAACTCTTTGGCTACTTTGTTACTTGTGTAGGTACAGGTTTATTTACTACTCGCCAGCATACTATACCTGGTTACTAAGGTTTCGGAATTGATAAATAAAAATGCAATGCTTGTCGAATGTTGGTCCTCGAACCAAAATATATTTTTCTACAATCCTAGATACATTTTTTCATTATCCCTAAATCAATATAAATATCCGTAGTACATACTCAATTTTACACAATTATTATTTACAATATTACTCCTATAAATAGGTAGGTAGACGAGCACGCGCGTCGCGGCTCTCAGTTCGTCTTAAACGCTAGCAACAAATTGAAGGTTTTTTTCGTTATTTTTATACAAAAAAAGTTCTAGCTAAATCCGTCAACTTTGGACAGTTATCTTTAAGTACATTTCTATAGTCGACGGTGTAGCTTATTAGTTAGGATAAACGTGGGAAAGAGCGCAGGTTTCAAATAGGTATATGTGGCGGCGTAACTGCCCATTATTAAGGCTTATCGACGACGTGTACACTCGGTGAAATTCGTTAAATATTTAATTAGTCAGCTCGGCTTATATTGACCGGAACGGAGTCGCAGACGCGGATTGATTTTTTCGCTCCGATATTCCCGTGCGCAATTAATCATTGATGGACATTCGATCGAAGTCGTGTTCTCGAGGACTGCTTCTAATTAGAGCTATTTCTGTTTTAGTAACTATTGCTAAACTGCTGAATCCAAATTTATTTAAATATAAAACACTAGTAGGAAGCCTGTCGCTAACGGCTTGTGTAGATACATCTTAAATTACGCAGTATCTGATACAAATATACCGAAATTGAGAGCATAAAAAGCCACGCACTTATTTAAGCATTTTAAAATAAATACAAAACTAAGGGTCGATTTTCTCGGTACATAATTGCCCGATAGCAACCAGGCTGACACCATTCCACAGACAATTTTATGGGCTGAAAATTAAATGTAAATCGCAATGTTATTTCGAGATATTTTCGAAAAACTGAAAAGTTACATGTCCCAATTTAGCTTTAGGAGGATTGTTGAAAAGAGTATGGGGGTGGCTGTTTGTAAACAAGATGTAGAAATTATTTACTCTCATTTTAGAGATGTGTAAAAAATTGTGGATTTGGAATATAACTGAGGCAACAACGAACGTCGTATCTTCACTGAGTCAGAAGTCATGCTACGCGGGCCATACTGAACGTTCCTGGAAATGGCCACCTGCGTTAAAGATATTAAAAAAAGTAATTGCGATAATATATAAGATACAACAAATTTGTAACACCCGGCATTTCCGCGAGGTTGCAACCGCTGTTGTCCAGGGTAGTCTAAAGAACAATTATTATTATACTTTCTCCGTATGATCCGGGAAGCCATTTAAATAACAAGAACCCCGAACTTCAACAGAGACGACGGTTTCAAACTCTCTTCTACGTGGAACCCTCTTCTTAAAATTTTCTCAATGCCTATCGCCGAGCGCAGACGTTTCACAAGATACAGTGAGTGTGAACGCCAGATTTTCAAAATTCGCGCGAGCAGAACCCGCCCCACATCGTCGTTACACATCGTCTGCGTAGTGGCAGCAGAAGTTTATCGCCGATCCGCAGAACAACTGATGACGATTGACTGCACTTTAGTCTACCCTAGACAACGGCGGTTGCAACATCTCCGAAACGACGGGTGTTACAAACATCACGCAGTAAATTCGTCAACAAGAAAGTTGCGAAAGACTTTAATTAGTATTTGGTGATGAAGCCCGATCTTGTAGCTCTGCGAATTTTTGGTATAATGAAATAAAACATGGTAGTATTCATCGTCAAATGATTCACGCGAAGGCCGGCCGGCGGCAGCGGTAACTCACATTGGTGCTGTATGACAACTAATTTAATCGGATAAAAAATGAAATGCCAGCAAGTTCGTTCTATATTGGCATGAGCCAAGTGCAAAATATTTTGCACGTACATCTGAGAGTTCGGAAGCTTTGTTCGAGATGGAAACTGCATGAGTTAACGGAACGGAGACTGTTCTGATAAAATGATAAAAAAAGGCGACGGATGGCAGGCTCGAAGTCGCTTGCGCGACCTCTAGCTATCTTAATAACGCGGCATCCCGTGAATCGGAAATATCGCGAACCCGTGGGATCCTTTACTCGGAACGTCAACCGAGATCGGGTTGCCAATGGGTCGTTTCTAAGGATAGGTGACGACAGGTGCAGGTCAGCCGTCCAGTTCCGTCTGGGGAGTTTCCATCCCTAGATCTACCGCAAATCAGTTTCACCAGGTTGGTTCCTCTTTGAGGAGGCTCTCGGATAGGACCTGCCCCGTGAATTGAGCCGACCAAGTTGACATTGCGGCCATTCTAGCCCAAACTACACGGAACCGTTAGGAACCGGGAAACCGATCAATGTGCAAGCCGCCCAGTTCCGCCCGAGGTATTCCCCAGATCCGCCGCACAGCGGTTTCACCAGGTTAGTCCCTCTTCGTGGAGGCTTCCGCATAGGGGCTGCTCCGTGAATTAAGCCGACCGAGTTGACAAAAGTGGTCATCTGGCCCCAAGCTGCACCGGAACCATTAGGAGCCGCATCTCTTGAACCTTGTGATTACTTTTTGTTTCCAAAAATTAGGGATAAATTTTGAGGTATAGGGAGCGTCCTCGAAGAGGGACTTAACCTGGAGACGCTGAAGTGCGGATCTGGGAGAAAACCTCGGGTGGACCTGGGCGGTTGATGCACTGACGGTTTACTCAATCGGCAAAAGCCGGGGAAGTCTGGAAGCGTACGCTTCTTATGACAGCGGGGATAGACGCTGACCTGTTGTAGTCTATCCTTAGAAACGATCCGTTGGTTGCCTACCCCGAGTGGCAATTCCGACAAAGGACGCTTCGGATCCGCAATAATTCGGGTGACGAATTGTTGCTAACAGGTAGTAGCCGCGCAAGCGACTTCAAATCCGTCCAAATCTGGTAGTAAGGACGCGAGTAGTTGAAATTCCCAGTGCCTCGAAGTAAGGATTTAGACTCGTATAGGCTGTTAGGGGAGTTGGGTACATAGGTTGTTATTCTCCACAAGTCCTTAAGTTCACCTTAGGATAACAAGACGTTAAAGTTTGTTATAATATCCCGGGGTAGCGAGTTCGCCTGCAGCATTGACACCTCTAAACTGTCTATAGCTGAGCGTCAATTTTTCCCACTTCAAAAGAGATTGCATAGAAAATATACCTTTATGAGCAGGCTTTCTTATACCGTAACAAGCACACGATTCCTACGTCACACAACCCCAATCAATTTTAATTATCCCTACAACCTACAATAATGATTCATACTACCCTCTTAAACACATTCACTTAAATACGCCCTCTTGCGCCATAGCGTCGCCAATCGCGGGGCTAAAGAGAATGTACGGTAGGCATTGTCAATTACCCGCCTCTCTTAATACAATTGCGGGTAGGACTACCCACATTTGGACCGTATATAATACCCGCCCATATGCGGGCATATGTTTTCATCCCGCAATCATCGACTAAGAATCGTGCCATATACCATAATGACATGTTTAACCCTTAGTAATAATCAAAATGGAAAATACAAAAACGCAAGAGATAATTATCTACCGATTGTTTTTTTCAACCGAGAACATATAGAAAATCTAAAGGCAAAAAATCTTTCAATTATTTTCAGAATGTTAGAATGTGTATTTTCTGTGTAAAGGATGTTTTCAGTAAAAATGGCAGAATCCCCATTGGGCCCCAATGGGCATTCTCTATGGTGGAATTTCTTCACAAGGCGTTTTTATTGATTGTTTCATATCTTTTCATTATTGCAACTGCATTTATTACATACTTTTTACCTTGGCAACCCAGCGCACAACAGAGCTGAACGCGACCAAAGACAGCTTAAAACAAGACTGGGCTGATCGGCGCCGTGAACGCCATCTGTCATTGATCGGATCGACTGATCGATAGCGCTCCCCGCTTTATCGTCGCTCGCGTGTCTCTCTAATTCGGTATTCAAATGAAATGTAACAAATGGTTGAAATAGCAAATTTATGTGCTATTAAATTATATGTGTTACCACTGGAACCAGACATTTCCACTATCCTGTAATTGAGACCGGCGAAATCAGAGGTTATTACAGAAAACTATGCCTCGCTACATGGTCCATGGATTAGACTAGCGACCTATGAATATACAGGAGAAATACAGCTGTAGAAGTAATGGCGACCTTCGCAGTTCGAAGATCAAAAAAAGAAGTGCTCAGAAAATATTAACGATTTCCTGTTAAATACACGACACTAAGCATTTGACGGTTCCTCTTAGGGTGCAATTCAGTGCAAGTCGGACCAGTTGGCCGCTTATGTCAACTTTCGGCTCAAGTCACGGGGCAGCTCCTATCCGGGAGCCTCCTCAAAGAGGGACTAACCTGGTGAAGCCGAAGTGCTGATATGGAGGAATAGCTGACGCACTGGTCGATTTACCGGCGATGCTGCTTAATCGGCAGAAATCCGGAGGGGTCTAGAAGCGTAGCTTTTTATGATAGCGGGATAGATGCTAGCCTAATGTCGTATATCCTTAGGAACGATCCGTTGGTCACCCAATCTCGGGTGAGAGTCGACTAAAGGACGTCTCTGTTCCGCTATATATTCGAGTTACGAATCATCGCTCACATTAGGTAGTAGCTTTGCAAGCGACTTCGAACCCGTGACTAGACGAGAGGTTGGAGAAATCTTTCTGAAGTATGGGAGTCAGGGGGTGAGGTTGCTCGCTGGGTGGCAATTCCATGTGCCTCTGTTGGACTCTGGCAGCAGTGGCGGAGCTGAATTTGTGGATCGTATTGTCTGCAAGTCCGGGTTCTAATGTAGTTGTGCAGCTCGGGTCTTAATGACCAACTCTGTATATCATGGTCGGTAACCTAACCTATCCGGCCGCCTCCACGAATAGGGACGAAACCGGTGAACCCGCTGTGCATGCCGGCTGACCCGGGGGAAGCCCTCGGGCGATGCTGGATGTCTGAAGGATGGTCGGCTTGCCGGCCTTTGCCTGACAACCTTCCTGAAGAGGGGCCATGTACCCTAGTAATGCGGTGACATGCGCCTGATCCCCTAGTATCCCGGTAAAGCGGTGATTCACGGGTGAATACTTGGGAAAGTCGGTTGCTCTAGGCACTGGTCGGTTTGCCGGCCTTTTTCTCAACAACTAATGGCTGGAGGAGTTTGGAAGCGCAATGCGACCTAAGGAAGCGGGGGTAGGTAGGTACATCAAGCTATATATCATTAGAAATGGCCACCCAATCTCGGGTGGCAAGCCGATCAAAGGACGCGACGGATCCGCGATAATTCCAGTTAGGAATTGCCGCTGCTTGATGTAGAGGAACGCGCAAACGACCTCGAATCTGCAACCAGACAGGGGATAAGAAAAATCTGATTACATCTGGTACTAAAGGCGCGATGGATAGCCACACTGGACTTGAAAATTCCCAGTGCCTCGTGGCATGAGATGGTCTCTTACGGGCTACGGTGGCGCTTGATAGTAGATTTATCTACGTCCTCAAGTCTCTGTGTTTCGCTTCGGGGAGATATAGCGATATATTTCATTGAAACGCTCCGGGGTGGCCGGGTTCGCACGGAGCAGTTGACAATCAAATTTGTCTGCAAGTCCTTGCGTTCGTCTCGGGGTGACAAGACGGTACATTTCGTTATATAACATCCCGGGGCTGCGGGCTCGCCCGAAGCATGTGGAAATCTGAGCTTAGTAGATTTGGACTGGCAAACACGTATGGACAAAAGGCGAAAAAAAGGTTTTTTATGCTACAACGCATAAAATTAAAATTAACGGAAGATTATTAATTATCCTCGGAGCTTAATCTATTTTAATGGGTCTTAGCTGCCAAAATATTGTCTTTTCCGATCAGGGATTTAACCAATTTACGACCAACGAGAACCGTTAAGCCTACTCGCGGGCGCTGCTCCCCAGCTGATAGAATTTCGTCGATGACGATACTGTGTGCGCGATCCGCGGATCTCGTTTCTTTTGACGTAAGGGCGTCTACAATGAGCGACGGCCCACGCGCGCATAATTGTTTTGCCCATTAAACTCGCGATGAATATGCAGCGCGGTTAGCGGGCGACAATACTTCCGCCCATACGCCAGTAAGTGGCCATTGTCGACCCGCCGGGGCAGGTTCTAGTACTTCTGAATCCAAGTAGCTGTCGCGGTGTAAATGTTAATGCCAAACGAGCTTCGCGGTGGTGGGATTTTAGAAAAGGCGAGGCGTGTATCGTTATTTCGTTTTTAAGCCGGCTTGGAAGGACGATCTAGCGAAATATATGTCATTAAAGTTAGGGTTCGTATTAAGGACCTGGTTTTCAGTCATTATGCCGAATATGCCAAATGGCAAGGCCATTTGGCATATTCGAGCACTTGCTTGCTGCTGCTGCAGCCGTAATAATAGTTGATCGAGCAACTTTGTATTTCAGACTATACTTGGGCGAGGCCATCACCCCAAGGCATTTCAATGAATTTTATCGTTATATCGCCCCGAGATGAAACGTACAGAATTTGGACATAATATATCCACAATCCAACTACGCTACTGTCCGTCAGATTTCTACGCCTTACGGCGAGGCACTGGGAATTGCCACCAAGCGAGCAGCTTCATCTTCTGACTACCAGATTTGGTCGGATTTCTCCGTCCACCCGTATGGTCCAGGTTCGAAGTCGCTTGTGCAACCTCCACCTGATGGATTATATGATTTATATGATAGTGTGGGCCATTCGATCTCGGGTGAGAGTTGCCGAGCAAAGGCCGCCCCGTATCCGCCACATTCCAGTTAGGAATACCGCTTCAGAGTTAGAGGACCGCGCAAGCGACCTCGGACCTATGACAAGACGGGTGATCGGAGGAATCTGATCCGCATCTGGTAGTATGGGCGCAAGGAAGCCCTCTGGGTTTGAAAATTCCCAGTTCCTCGCGGTTTTGTGTCGGATTCATACGGGCCTAGGTGGAGCTTGGTACGTAGATTTGTATAAGTCCAAAGTCTCTGCGTTTCACCTCGGGGTGATAGAACGATAAATTTCGTTAAAACGCTCTGGGGTGGACGGGTTCGCCCGTAACAGTTGACAATCCACAATGATGGATACTCGGTAAAAATGTTAAGTTGTAGCTACACCTATGTTTAATATCCATTAACGCAATCATCAACGGCGTTTGCCGTTAGTGTGGCCCCAGCATAAGAGATCGTGGCTTTTCAATCGTAGTTTCTGCATTTCGATTTGTCTATATCAATTTAGCACGATATTACCAGAAAGATCGATTGAAGCAAAAGCGAACATCGCAGCTTCACTGAGTTCTGCAGCAGTCATACAGCGAAACAAATTCCTAGATTTTTTACTTAAATGATAGTGTTTTTGAGCTACAACACCAACAACTGTAACTCTGACATTCATTATCATTTACTACTTAGCTGTAATGCTCCTAGTATGGAAATAAATTTAAAGTACGAAAAATGTACCCACGTAAAGCATAGGTACTACATGACGCGATATCGCCGACACGCTCTGTCAGCCTTTCGCCCACTCGTCAATGAACACGACAAAAAGACAAAACGTATTCTGTCGGCCTTTGTTTTCGGACGATTGGTCGAACTCTAGTTTGGCAGCGTCACCTAGCGGTGGGCGTTTCAGCTACCTTTCGAAAACCGATGATTTTTAGTGTGGCTTGATGACACAAAACAGGAACCATACATAATATGCACACTCTTGCATAAGCGAGACAGCTATATACGCCGTTCTGTCTGCTAATTGTTAGCTTTTCTTTGACCAGTGATTTTTCTTATTTAAAAAAAAAAAACAACTTTTGCAACCATCGACGGCTTCGAAAGCTAAGTGGATACATTTACTGACTTCATTGGTCTGTGCCTGCTGAGAAAGACAATCGTTGAAGAGTAAACCAAGATTTTTAACATGCTTAGAGTGCTCATGACATTATCGTTAATATAATATAATTAGGAGCCGCCTGTATGTCAATAGAGAACATTAGTCGCTGAGTTCCTATCAAAATAACTTGGGATATCTGATTATGCCATGGAGGTCGGGCCATTTTGTAACTCGGTCGAGGTTTAAGTTCAACGAAGAAATTACCATATATTTGCAGATCATCGGTTATGAGGAAGTAAGACCAATAGCAATCGGGTTTATGAAAAGAGAGAGAGAGAGAAAAGCAAGGGAGACAAGACACGTCCTTGCGGTACGCTAGCTACAATCTCCATCAAATAGGATTTGTAATCGCGAGATTCGACAGACTGGCAACGTCATCGAAAGTTCGCCTCGTCAATAAACATGAGGTTGAAAAAAATGTCGAAGCATTTCAGAAAGAGATTCACAAAGACGAGCCGAAGATTGGCATCATTAGCTTTAATGTGTGCACAAGCTGTTTCTCTTTTTTACAGTAATCTTACAGATAGTAAATACGTGGTAGAGCATTTTCAAACCCTATTTTTATAGAAAACTAATTTACTTATGAAAAGAAAACTAGTATGAAAAGTTTACAACTTTTTCATGAACAACTTATAATAAACGTTAATAATAGGTAAGTGAAAAAATGGTATATCAAGCTATACCGACTATTAATGTTTATAATACATACAATCATATAATATAAAATAATATAAGTGTATGATATAATGTAATAAAGCAACATATAATAGAGAAAGAATGCAGTTACTTAAATCTTAAGAAGTAGTAGATGGATTCTCTAATTAAATTCACGGAATCATTAATTATGTCTAACAATTTAAAGGCGGTATCAAAAGCACGACACATTCTGGTGCGAGGTAGACCATTCGACACGTTATTGCTATTGTAAACGACAGAAGAAAAGTATGAGAGCTCCTCGTTAGTCACAGTGGCAAAAGAAATTAATAATTTGCTAGACTAACTGGGCTGTCTAGTCGATTGTGTAAAAGCTTATGTAAAAGCAAACGTTATATCATTAATGGTCCTGCGTGTTTTTAAATCTATGAGGTTCAAGTGCGAAAGCCGCTCTACACAACCTCTCAGATAATTTCTGAGGCCACACTTGCTCGACAGCATCGTGTAAGCCTTTATTAGATACAAGTGGCGTTTAAAAATCCTTCGTAAATTTGTTGTCTTGATGTATAGACCTTGGCTCGATTGTGGGATTTCGTCTAACAGATTCAATCACTTGATCGATAGTCTCTGGCGTCTTCGGCGATGTCAGTCGGGCGGCGTATATTAATTATTCTGACTATTGACCCTCTTGTCTCGAATCACATCTGTGCTTCGAGTCTCACGAATGTCCCGTAAACCGTGTTCACTACGATACATCCGCAACACAATAGTCATCGATTTATTGTTCGTGTATGTAATAGGTGCAAAGAAAGAACGCGCGCTCTGCTCCATGGCGACTAACAAATAAACGAATTGGCGCGTCTAAAGGCGCAATTCCAATGAGGCATCTTTTAGGCAACAGGTAGCGTGGAGCATTGGGGAATTCTACAAACAGTCTTTCCATTGAAGGAACACGAAGCGACAAAAAACAAGTCTCCATGTCGCAAACTACAAGTTGATAGTTGTTGCCGGGACGCATGCGTCACCTCTCGACATGATTCAACGTGTCGTACAGTGTCGTCATTATCAAACAGTCAGCGGATCGGTGCAAATTCATGCGACAAGAACTGGAATAATTAACAAAAAAAGTGTCGTGGGACACCCAATAGGAGCGAAGATCTTAACTAATCCCTCCAACTTAGCCCCCCTCACCGCCGCTAACCCCTTGCCCCCCCC